>DWQW01010226.1:0-12316 GCA_018249695.1 Heliconius erato demophoon | reverse complement strand
AAATCTAGATTTTATCATATTTATACATTTAGTATAAAATTTGCTGAATTAAAATTCATTTTCACAATTTTAAAATGTGTTTTCATCCTATAATTTTATAATATACAATACCATTCTTTATATAGGTCTATAATAAATCATTGATTGTAATAAGCTTAAAAATTAATACAAGCATGTGATTTAATAATCCATTTTATATAACAAATAGCATTGACATGCATCCTTGCCGCTGTGGTCAAATGAAAAAAATTAAGAGTTGTGTATGACACATGACACATTCTAAGTGCCTGAGGTAACACTGACTGCATAAGCAGTGGTAATTCACTTAATACATTAATTATTTATAATTTCAATTATATTAAAATAATAATCGATATAGTAGATAAATGACTATCAAACAAAAAAAAAAAACAATTCAAGCAGTCTCTTTGATTAACAAGTTCAACCAAACAAACTCTTTAATTTTAGTATGATTTTAAATCTTATAATGTGCAATATACAAAATAACATTATATTATTTAGATAATTTCAATGAATAAGTTAACTATTAAATACCATGTGAAATTTATAAATCAATGTTGTCCTCTGAGATATTTCATACTATAGATATTTTGAAATATCTCTGATAAATTATTTTCTAGCAAAATAAACCTTGAAACAAACCTAAAAAGTAATGATGCTTTCTCATAGTCATTATTTTCAAGTTTTAAAGTTTTAAACTTGAAAATAATGACTAGGAGAAAGTACCATTACTTTTTAGACATGATGAGTAAAACAATGTATCAAGAGTATTTTCACTTCTTACATGCAATACAATTGCATGAAATTCTTATATTTATAGAAAGTGAAATATATAACTTTTCTAGTTGTGATATAAAATAATATATTTTTTTATAACTGATTTGTTCTATTATCAAAAATATTGTTCGAGTCATTTTAAATGTTTGCGTATTATTGTCATTTGATATATATTTGCCGAAAATAAGTAAATTTGTTTATTTATTACATTTTTAAATCACGTTCTTTTCACAACAATTTGTAGAGATAGCATGTATTACTTTTTTTTCAGCTTCACGCTGTATCTCGCATGTTCCAGGGAAGGTAAAGGGAGTCCAGTAATAAGACACTCCGCTCTCCTTCTCACAATTCTGGAGTCGTTGCGTATTGAGTTGCGGAACTCAAAGCCGCGCTTTGCTTTGACAACGAAATGAAGAAATGAAAATATTGAATATTAAATTTCCTCGAGTGGGAATTGAACCTACAACCTGCCGCGCTTACAGTCACACGCTTATACTCCTGTGGCACAACTGGCCTCTAGGTAGTATGTAGTATTAAATGTGTTCTTATATGTATATATGCTGTATGTATATATACTAATATGCTATAGCCTATGGGGGCCGGTTTGTATAACCGGCCAAGATATTATTAATTATACATAACTACAAAAATGACGGCTTTGCTAAGCAAAAATAGCTTAATTATTATTAATTAAATTCGTGTGTATCATATTTACCAATCCATTAAAGAATTATAAAAATAGTCAATATAACTACTTAACTATATACCTAAAAGTTTATTTTATTATTACATCCTAATAGTTGGGTTACTTTTATTTATTTAAAACCTATTCTTAATATTAATGTATAAATATCACTCTGTAGCGTAAAAATCCGCGAAAAAAACTATTTTAAAAAATGCAACCCTAACAGGTAAAATAAGGGTCGAAAGTTTGTGTATCATATCTTAATCTCTTAAGATTAGAAACGTGCTAATTGAAATTCTTATTAACTTTTTTAAAGTAATTTTTAATTGATTAATTCATATTGTAGGTTACTTTTTACCGCAAGAAAATGTCTCGTGGGAAAATTGAAAACCACGCGGGCGAGCGAAATGCTAATTTAAGATATATATTTCTATATAAAATCACCTAAGTATATTTATAAATATATGAACGTCACGAAAATAAGCGTATTCTTAATTCTACAAATCATAATTATACAAATTAAATATTTACATTTTTTTTATTGTGATTTTTTAAATTTTGAATATTGGAAGCACGCATGTACCGCAATGTAGTTACGTCAAGGCGCATGCTCTTTATATAGTTCGACCTTAGAATCAATATATAAGCTTCGGAGTATCATAACTGTATCTTTGCGTTGTTTCCTTATTAAATTTTTCAAATAAAATAAACGAGTGGGACTGGTTGCTTGATCTTAAGGATAATCTAGTGTGGGAAGTGGCGGTGGCGGAGAGTGAGGGTTCAGCAGTGGCGGGAGGCGTCGGCCTCACCGTGAGTAGCAAGGTAAATACGCGTTTAACTGAACCAGCTAGTTAATACACATTAAATAATAGATATAATTCTTAATATTATGCTTTAAGCTGTAGAAATAAACCAACAAAACACTAATTTTGTAAGTATTTTATCTTGGACCTAAAAAATTCAATGCGACAAAGATACTGCAATGCGGACATCTAGATGAATAATAAATAAAGTTTTTATAGACATTAAATGAAGTTGTTAAGGTAAAGTATTTTATATAAAATATTGTTTATGATAATCATATTGAAGAATACTTTTACAATTTATCCTCAAATACTTACCTCACAGTCACAGTATTTAGGTATTTATAACAGTTTTATATGTTAGTAAATCAATGTTGAAAATTATTATTTACGTATACATTTTATCATCACTTAATTATCTCTTAAGAAGGAAACTCTTAAAAACAGATGACCAAATAACATTTTAAAATGTATTTGAACTATATATAATCTATGTATAATAATGAATATTATAAATAATAATGTGCTTAAGCAATATGTTTATATAAGACTTGAATTTTAAAATTATAAGCGAAAGGTAAAATAGACCCATATACTTATATATTATTTATGTAAGTACTAAACTATTATATGTAAGTTATGATATTTTCTTCAAAAGAAAATATTCATTCAAGAATTTAAAAGTGACACATAGTCACCAGATAAATTATAAAGTGGGTATATCTTATATAAATGTCTTTAATTAAACATTGTGTAATATTAATATAATATTCTCAGAATTATGTCATTAAAATGTTTATGTTGATGAGCATTATATGATAAGATAAGTTAGATTTTCATATGCTGATATTTTTTTTGTTTCAAATATAGGTTCTATAAACATAATATAACTATAAGTAAGACCGGTTAACTTTATTTTCAAAACTTCTGACCGTTTAGAATAAAAAAAGGTCCAGGATAAATTTAAACATAAGGGAGTATCAGTGTTATTTGCCGAAAAAGTTATAGAATAAAAGTATATTTTTATGCTTAAAAACTCATCCACACCGAATAAACCTATTTGTTAGGAAAATTAACTTTATTTTTTAAATTGTATCGCGCACATATCAGGATAGACACAGGGAACCTAGTGTTAGGACACTCCGTTCACATTAAGATACTTTCGTTGCCCACTTTCCGCCGAATTCTGGAGACATTGCGCGTTGAGTGGCAGAACTCAACGCCGCGCTTTGCCTCCACACCAGAGCGAAGAAATGTAAATATAAATTTAAGCAAATATTTCATCTCCTCTAGTGGGGATCGACCCCAAAATCAGTGTGTTTTACAGTCACACTTTGTGCCCCTGCGCCACGACTAGCCTCAACTTTTAAACGTATTTTATGAATATAATTTAGGTATATCCAAGTCCGGGGGCGGCGCGCGGCGTATGGGCGCTGCCGCAGCCGCCCCCATGCACCATGGCGGCCGAGGAGTCCTTGCCTCCCTGCTCGCCCATGTCGCCCGACGCGCCCGCAGCTCAACCGCGTATCACTACTAACCTGAGTCATACGTCTGACTTCCATCAACTTATATTTGAAGCGGTTCGATCAGGGTAAAGTGACATTATGGACAGGCATAATCTCAATATATTTAAGAAACTATTTATTTTGGATATAACTTATTCACCCAGCTATCTAAATATTTGTATGTTCTCGATTGGTTTAGGTGTTATGTTAAAATAGGGCACTGTTTAATACGGTACGTTACACCGTGCGAATCTACATATCAAGTTACGAACATTCATGATACTAAATTAAACGGCCTTTTCATTATGTGACTGAGAACCCATTATATTTTTAGGGTTCTGTACCTCCAAAGGTAAAAACGGAACTCTTATAGGTTCACTTTATTGTCTGTCAAGAGACCATTTATCTCGAGATCGAGAGGAGGTATCGAAATAAAATTAATAACTAATATTTAGGGTTATGGTCCCTAGAAGCAAAGAAAAAAATCAAGTTTGTAAATTAACATAATCAAAAGATATTAATATAAGAAGAGTATTTGTGTATCGATTTTGCTGCTTTTTGTAAGAAATTCGCCACGTATTCAAAACCTATAGGGTACTTCCCATGGATCTGCAGTTATGAAATTTGGCACGAAGTGGGAACTTACAAAATAAGTAAAGAAAAAATCCGAACAGTAAAAATTTTTAGGTTATAATTTATAAAAATAACTATATGAATAAAATTACTACGAAATTAATTACATTACAGTGAAGTGTCAGAGATTGAAAGGTTAGTGGAAAAGCTTGGAGTGGAAGTATTGAGTGCACGCGACCAGCACGGCTATACACCAGCTCACTGGGCGGCTCTGGACGGAAGTGTTGCTGTAATGAGATATTTGGTAGAAAGGGGCGCACCTGTGGATTTATCTTGCTTGGGCACTCAGGTTCTAACTTTTTCATTAAAAAAAGTTATTTATTTTTAATTTCAATATTTTTAATGTTATAAATGTGTGATTTTAGGGACCTCGCCCGATTCATTGGGCCTGTCGTAAGGGGCATGCGTCTGTCGTACAAGTGCTTTTACAATCGGGTGTAGCTGTAAATGCTGCTGATTTTAAAGGTATACTAATAAAAGAATACTACAAAACATGAATAATTCATTATAAAATATCTATTTATAAAATATTTTTACTGTTTAGGCTTGACTCCACTAATGACGGGCTGTATGTATGGTAAAACAGCAACAGCAGCTTACCTCCTGGGGATGGGTGCGGCCACCCGCCTGTCCGACATCAACGGCGACACCGCGCTGCACTGGGCGGCGTACAAAGGCCACGCGGACTTAGTGCGATTGCTAATTTACTCTGGCGTTCCCTTACATTGTACGGACAACTTTGGGTCCACGCCTTTGCATTTAGCCTGTCTATCTGGAAACCTTACTTGTGTTAGATTACTTTGTGAAAAGGTAAAAAAGGTTGAAATTTTGTAAATAGAAATAGATAGTTTTGTTTGCAACAACGAGGCCAGTCGTGGCGCAGCGGCTCGACGTGTGACTGTAAAATCGACTGGTTGTGGGTTCGATCCCCACTCGAGGAGATGAAATATGTACTTAAATTTATATTTCCATTTGTTCGCTCTGGTTTCGAGGCTAAGCGCGGCGTTGAGTTCTGCCACTCAACATGCAAATGCCTCCAGAATTCGGCAGAAAGTGGGGAACGGAGTGTCTTAACACTAGACTCCCTCTGCCTACCCTGCTGTGTGCGGGATACAGCGTGAAGCTGTTTGCAACTCATCAAAATGAATTCTTGTTTACTTCTAATTTATTAGATTTCGGTATGCTAGTGGATATTACATTTTTGAATGAATAGTAGTATCTATCAATACTATATATAACCGTTTGAAAGCAAACACTGC
Source organism: Heliconius erato demophoon (assembly GCA_018249695.1). Classification (NCBI taxonomy): domain Eukaryota; kingdom Metazoa; phylum Arthropoda; class Insecta; order Lepidoptera; family Nymphalidae; genus Heliconius; species Heliconius erato. The sequence goes on along the minus strand of DWQW01010226.1, from coordinate 6,633 downwards.
GTGCGTATATTGTGTTCGGCTTTATAACTATTTGAATTCATATACTGAACATTAACGGTACAATATAAACAAGAGCGTCGTTACAAAGAGAAAAGAGAGAACAAAAACATTTACATAATAATGATAATAAACAAAAACTATGATAAAATTTTGCAAAACATTGTTGCTTACTTACATGTGTAATATACCTAAATGATAGAAGTATAGCAAGCAATTAACAAAACAACACCTTTAAAATTAGTATCAATTGGGTACTGCTGATTGATTATATGATTAATCACCGAGGCCCTAAATATAGTAAGCGTATTAATATTCAAAGAATCGGAGGTTTTATTATATAAATTACAAAAACGGGGAATAATAAATTTATTTAAAACAGTTTTTTTAATTGGTGCATTTTTTAATCTTTCTAGTAATCATATAATTGTTAATCTTTCTAGTAAACTTCATGTGATGATATTCGTTGGAGTGAAACTCCATTCTGTTAATTTTACACTAGTGAATAGCACAATTGAGATCATTTTGAAGATTATTGAGCATCATCAGGAGATATTACTATACGCATAGTCTTCAAGTCATTCGCATATAAATATGACGTCGAATATTTCAAACAAGTCGTTAGGTCATTTATAAAAATATTAAAGAGTATCGGTCCGTATGTGAACCCTGTGGGACGCCAGACAAGATTGTGTGTTTATTCAATTGAGAAAAATCCTCTCAAAACCACGAAATATAAATAAAAAAAATCCGCTTCACGCTGTATCCCGCGCACAGCAGGGTATGTAGCAGAGTTAAGACACTCCGTTCCGCATTTTCCGCCGAATTTTGGAGGTATCCCGTATTGGGTGGCGGTACTTAACGGCGCGTTTTACTTCGACACCAGAGCGAAGAAAGTAAAATATAAATTTAAATAAATATTTCATTTCCTCAAATGAGGATTAAAAACATAACCAGGCGCGTTTACAGTCATACTTTGTTCTCCTGCGCCGCAACTGGTCCTTATAATGATAATACTTTCTTAATTTTTTATCTTCGTTCGTTTACCAGGTTAAGGCAGAATTAGAGCCGCGAGATAAAAATGGGAAGACACCGCTAATGTTAGCCCAGAGTCACCGTCACGTAGAAGTTGTTAAACTACTGCAAAAAGAAATGAAACGCAAATCCCATTGGATGCCCCCGCTCTCGGAGCTGTGGGCCTTGCTTTTCGGTGGAGCCGGAGATTCTAAAGGACCACTTTTGTTTTTCCTTATGTCTGTGTTATTGTGGGGATATCCTATGTATATTATAAGGGTAGGTATCATTTTGGGTCTCTTAGGCTTGGACTCCACAGTGAAGTTTCTCCACCAAAGCGAAGATATGCAAAGAAATCCAAAGCGGAGACTTACGAGACCATCTTAGCGATTTCAATGTGTAAATAACGAAATTCTATTAGTTTTTTAAAAATCTCGTCTCGTCTCGTCTCCATTTTGGTGGAATCCGGGCCTTTGGCGCACTGCGTAATTATGAATTAGTATTAAATACTATAAACTTAACTTGATGTAAAGAAAGGTCTATTATATTCTCGATTATATATATTCTCGCAACACCCACGAACCCACGAACGTTAGTTAATATGACTATGTTTTACTATGTTTTATTTGATTTCTTTGTTAAATTTTTCAGTGCGTATCACTTACTTGGAATACATTGCGTCTGTCACATTACTGCTTTCTATATTGGAATGCCATTATGTGGATCAGTTGGGTGATAGCTAACCGACGGGACCCCGGGTACATTCCGCAAAACTCGGAAACTTATTACCGCGCTATAAGGCAAATACCTTACTATGATAAATGGAAGAAGAGGAATATTATACTATCACGTTTGTGTCATACGTGCAGATGTTTGAGACCGTTGCGGTAAGATAGCTTTATATTGAGGTTAGCACTAATATTTATCTCGAATAAATGGTATGAGGCCAGTCATGGCGTAGAGGCGGATGCTTGCCACTGTGAACGTCACAGGTTGTAGGTTTGATTCCTACTCAAGAAAATGAGATATGAAGTATAGGCGTAGCGTTCCAGAATACAGCGGATAATGGGGAACGGAAGGGGACTAAAATATATTTTGTACATTTAGCTATATCTACACGGCTATGCAATGTTTTTGAATTGATAAGTTTAAGTGAAGTATAACATTATTAGCGCCTTCTTTACTTAGATAAAGGAAGTAAGTATGTTTGTTAGAGTAAAACGAAAAATAAACGCCGTAGATAGTAAACGGAAACACTTAATGTGCAATATACAAATGTAAATGAGCGAAAATAAAAAACAGTAGACTGATTTGTATCTATATACTTACTGCTTTTTAATAATGCATGAAAGTTAATGAAATAATCAAATATTAAAATAATTTCAGAGCCAAGCATTGCCGTATTTGTAAGCGTTGCGTTGCGTACTTCGACCACCACTGTCCATTCATCTACAACTGCATCGGCGTCCGGAACCGGATGTGGTTCTTCTTGTTCGTTATGAGTGTTGCCATCAATTGCACGCTGTCTATATATTTTGCTTGTTACTGCTTACTTTTGGAAGGTTTTGGAATACTCTACTTACTTGGACTACTGGAAGCTATCACGTTTTGCGCTCTCGGTTGGATATTGACTTGTACATCTGTGAGTTTTGTGGCATATTTAACTATTTACTGATAATATGGCATGTCGTGTAAACACTAATATCTACGTATGTTAATTTTATGCTTTACTAATTTATGTAAATTATCTATTATCGTATTCAAATGACATTTTTTTTTATTTTATGACCAAAAATTGAGGCCAGTCGTGACGCAGGGGCACAAACGTGTGTAAACGCGACTGGTTGTGGGTTCAATCCCCACTCGAGGAAGCGAAATATTTATTTACGTTTATATTTTCATTTCTTCGCTCTGGTGTCGAGGCAAAGCGCGGCGTTGAGTTCCGCCATTCAGCACGCAATGTCTCCAGAATTCGGCGGAAAGTGGTGAACGGAGTGTCTTAACACTAGGTTCCTTCTGCCTACTCTGCTGTGTGCGGGATACAGCGTGAAGCTAATTTGACTTTACTATAAATTCAAACATTTTATTTACAGGTTTTACACGCATGTATGAATTTGACTACAAACGAAATGTTCAACTACAAGCGTTATCCATATCTGCGTGATAAGAGAGGAAGATACCAAAACCCTTTTTCAAGGGGTCCCATAATGAACTTGATTGAGTTCTTCGTCTGTCTCCCCGACAAGTGCGATGACCAAGATTTATTCTATGAAGAGAACATTTGATGCGAGTCTGTATGACAGAGTGACGTCAACGTGACAAAAAGACACGACGTGGTCGTGTGGACGGCGCCTCTGCAATCCAAAAGTGGAAAAGTGAACCTAGAACTGCGTTATAACTCACAAATTTAAAAATCTGCTAAATGCTTGTGTGAAATGTGGTGTTAAAGCTATAGATACCTTATAAGATAAACGTTTCATCAAGTTGCAATATATTTCACGATGTATCTTTTAAAAAAACAAAGAAAACTAAAAAATCGATATATTTCTATATTTCATTTTCTTATCGCATTAAAGATAGGTATATTGATAAGGTGATGATGATGCACGGCGTTATTCATAAAAAGCAAAGTACAAGTGTATTCCGAGAACTATTATTGCTTTAACTTGTATTAGAAAATATTTCGAGTTTAATATTAAATATTACGGAACTAAACTTTTAAATCTTGCATTAGATGCTTATATAAGTCACTGTGAGTGTCCAATATTGTCGCAAATTATGGCACGTTTTTTATTTAATTAAATAATCACACAAAAAATAGTCGACGATGAAGGTGTTGAATACTTATAAATTATTAAATTAAAGATATAATAAAGAAATTATACAAAATAATTTGTTTAATTATATTAAACAGAGTTGTGATCCAAATTTTACCTATGAACTTTACAAATTAAGTATTTTAAATTTATTATTACAAAAAAAATATACATTTAAAAATATATATATTAAAGCTCGGACTCTGTTAATAAATATTTGGAGAAAAACGTGTCGAATTAAGATACTTCGAATTCAATGAAGAACAACTATCACATTGTATATTATACATACAAATTGTAACTCAAAAACAACTGAAATTTCTAGGCAAATAATTCTTTAGCTTTAGTCTTTATACCGTTGGGTATAGGGTAGGCAGAGGGAACCCAAAGATACGACACTCCGTATTTCACGCATCGACCAATTTTCAAGACATTGCTTGTTGGCTTGTCCGAACTGAACGCTGAGCTTTGTCTTGCTACCAAAACGACGAAATAAAAAATAGTTATGCTCACCGAGTGGGATCGAACCTACAACCATCGCGTTTACGACGTCTTTCGTCGTTTAAGTCTGACGACTTGGTGCCGCTGCGCTACGACACCACATTGTGTTCAATGACGTACATGTATTCAATGACTTTTAGCTAAAGTTTTTTTGCAAATCTATTTTTAATTATTACATTTTACCATAATAAGCAAAAAAAAACAAATACACAAATAAAAAACTGTGTGGAAATTATTTTAAAAAAGGAGTTTTCCGAAAATAAAACAAGTATTATAAGTTTTAAACAGTAATAATAATTTATGTCCAGCATAATAATTAATATTAGTTACTTATATGTATATAGTTATCTATAGAGCTCACTCAATATAGAAAGATTATAATATAGCCCAAGTCTACATTTTAAATGCGACTATTGTATCGTATCGTGTAGAGTGAGCCTAACAACGAGCAAGAACGAGATGACAGATAAAACATCTACTTTTTATTTATTAAAAATATTATTGTAGATTTGTGCTTGTGTAGAAGAAAATAAAATATTGAATATGTTTTTCATTCGATGATACATTACACTTTTAGTTAAGTTATCCTCCTAATTATCACATTTCCCTTTACACATCAGTCAGTTATAGGCATGGTGATCTATCAATCTGCAGCGTGGCTACTGGCACTGATCTTAAGGTTAAAATTTATAAAAAAAAACTTATATGTAATAGTCTAATAAAACACATTTTAGGAGTTAAGAACCTAGAAACTACATCTCACATATTTAATAATCAGCTTCACGTTGTATCCCACACACAGCTGGGTTGGCATATTATATAAATTTAAATAAATATTTCACTTCCTCGAGTGGGCATCGAACCCACAACCAGTCGCGTTTACAGTCACACTTTGTGCCTCTGCGCCACGTCTGGCCTCTCACTTATTTAATACATATCATCTTTCCAATATACATATCATATACAAAACAGAATCGGTTTAGTTCACAATGATTAGTTTAAGTTAGTAATAATTTTTAAGCCAAATAAATTAATAAATAAATAAATTACAATTAATTAATCAGTTGTTATGTTAATCAAGATCACTGTCAGTCACCACACAAGCCTATACAGTACAATCCTTACAAACCACATATTATGTATCCTAAGAAGCTAAACAACTAAAACAACAAAATATTCGAAAGTTAACAAAATAAATTAAACTGGGTGTACCGAGTTCAATCTCAAAAGATCTCAAATGCAGTGGACTAGTTAACATAATATGTTATTTCTTATATGTGGTGTATAATACTGATGTGTCCTATCAATATCAAATTGCATATACAGTTTCAAACACTTTATTCAGGGATGTTACGGATGTATATTTCTTGGATTATATATATATCTGTTACTTTTGAACAATTTCAGTTATGGATATCAGATGTTTTGAGAAACTTTATATTTTTAGGTTAAAAAAGTTCTTCATCGCTACTTCGTGCTAAACGTTGTCAGCTCGGCCAGGCAGAATAAAAAACCTGTCAACAATTCTTATTTAGACTCCGCCCATATCCGAAATTATCCAAAACTTTTATATGAAATATGGTTACAGATAATATTGATATTTCGGATTTCTAATAGCTTCGGTTACGGTTACGGAGCTCCATAGCATCCCCGATTTTAATATACTTAAGTAAGCAGTGACATTAAGTCTAGTTCTGACAAAACTCAAATAAATTGTCATAAGTAAGCAAAAGTGCACCTTAAAGATATGCAAATCTAACTTTATTTCTAAATTTAAACCTAATTTCTTCATGTTAGCAATATAAGGGAAGCCTAAAACATTTTATTACACAACAATGTTAACACTTTCTATTCGATACAACAGTTATTAAGACAATAATTTAATCATGTATAAATTATATTATCTTGTGCCCTGACATTATAAAGACGGCGTTTGCCTAAAATAAAAAATTTAAAAAAATCTCTGATATTAAATCTCCAAAAACAATATTCGATCATCTCTAGGAAGAATTTTTAATGAACTGTGGAAAGTTACGTCAACAAGAACTATCGAGTAGTGAAATCGATTGTAACTATCAATTATACTTATTTCTCTACAGTCGAATATTTCGTATCTAATCATCTTTTTCCTCTTTAGGGTTGATTCGGATAGCGGCATTCTTTTCGTCAGCGGCATGATCTTTGTCACCCCATCCCCATAGATGATGGGTACCATCGCCGGTACGCTTCACTCTTTTCTGTACGATTTCATCTGACACTGTCTTCAAATCGTACGCCCAACCGATTTTAGCGAAGAAATTAATAA
>DWQW01010225.1:0-12317 GCA_018249695.1 Heliconius erato demophoon | reverse complement strand
GCTATGCTCGCGTGAACTGAGGGCACAGTGTGTGGCAAAGCTATTGCTCCATCCCTCTTCGAAATATTAATATTTGTCCCCGACTTGTATGGTCTTTGGATGTATTTGGTAACTTTTTGTAAGTATGCGAGAGTTGATATATACATTTTTATGTGTAATAGTCTAGATAAGGATAATTATTAATAAGAAGCCTGTGTAAATGTAAACACGATAGGTTGTGGGTTCGATTCCCAGTCCAAGATTGATGAAGTATTTAATATTTTAATTTCTTCGCTCTGGTGTCGAGGCAAAGGCAAAAGAGTGGCGTTGAGTTCCGTCACTCAACACGTAAAGCCTTCAGAATTGGGCAGAAAATGGCATGCGGAGTGTCTTAACACTAGATTCCCTCTGAGTGATTCTAAAAAAATAAAATAAAGATAAGTGATACGGTGTAAAGCATTTTTTTATTTAATTTTGCTAGGGTACCACGGCTCGACTTACAGCATTCTAACATTAGATAAAACCATTGCGTTCATTCATACACGTCCCATGTACGCGTATTCAGGCGTCGTAAAAAAATTTTATGGTACAATTATCTTTATTAAATTTCTTTGAATATATACAAGTAGGCTGACGTAGCGCAGTAAAACAGCTGGACATATGGTTGTGGGTTCTACTGGAGAAAGAATTTTTCTATTAAGACAATATGTGGCGTTGAATTCTACCACTAAACACGCAATATACAATACTTCGGACGCACTATTCCCTGGCCGCTTTTCTGATGTACGCAGGATAAATCGTGAAACTGAAGTAAACCGTTTAAGCGTAGGTAAAACTGAAAAAAATATATAAAATATTTTCGTTTAAAAGTTAATATTTCTAACCTATCTACTAAGCACATAATATAAATATATATATTTCGAATAAACAGTCCAAAAAATGGTAACCCAAGGTGAAAATGGAGAATAGTGTGTCTGATACATAATGGGGGCACGCATACAAAACTTTAAAAGCCCAACTCAAAATAAACTCTACCACTCTACGCATAGAGTTTAATGTTGTCCACTAAAACTGATTTTCTATAGTACTCAAACGTCCAATAGTACCTATTATGGCAACATCACTGGTACAAATCTTTCCTTTGTATTTCCCCGTGACTGACTTCTCCCTGAAGGATAGTAGAACATTTCAACGTATAAGGTTCTGTGTTATGTATCGCAATGAGGTTTGTTATTAGATTGTCTTAATTTGTTTAGTTAGTTAGGTGTTAATTATGCTGATTGATTGAGTTTGGGATAGTTTTTTTTAATATTAATTGATATTATTTTGACTGTCTAGTATTTGAGGCCATCATGGTGCAGGGACACAAGGTTAGATTGTCTTAATTTGTTAAGTTAGTTAGGTGTTAATTATGCTGATTGATTGTGGCACCGAATTCTTGTGGCATTGCCTGTTGAGTTCCGCCACTAAAATTACAATATTTTGAGAATTGAAAGGTTCTTAAAGGAAAGAAAAAGTCTTAACATTAGGTTCCTAGGTTCCTTCTGCCTACCCTGCTATATGCGGATACATCGTGAGTCGTCGTCTTATAGAACGATGAATGAGTTTTACGAAGCGTCTCTACATAAGTTGTCATTTAATATATTAAATTTTAAATATAGTAAATATAAGCATATATTTACGTCGTATATCGTCACTTTTGTGGTGAAAGATCAAACCACATATTACAAGTTTCGAGATAATCTCTATATATAATAAGACACTAAAAATATTTTGTCTGTACATTTAGTAATTTTGAGTGAAATGGATAGAGGGACACTTAAAAAAAATAATAGAAAGCAAAAAGATTTTTTTTTAAATTTCTTGTCTGTCTTTCTGTCTGTCGACATATTTTTGTCCACATTTTTTTTAAAGTACTAAACCGATTTACTTGAAAATTTCACCAATTGCTTTGTTTTAACTCAACTTAACTACTAAAGTTTAATTCATCAAAATCGGTTCATTAAAAAAAAAATTATCGTCATTTGAAAGAAGTCGTAATTAATTCAACACAAAGATAAAGAACGATCTTGAAAGAAATATCAAGTAAATACAAAGATTTTTCGGTTGGTTCGTTCATATAATATATGTAACTAATTTAAAAACTGTACAGGAGTTAATATGCAATTATTACAGTTATTTTCCAAAGAATATTATGAATCCTTCAAATCAATAATTTAACATCTAAGGTTGTTTCTGAATGAGTAAATTAAATTATTCACTGACATCAGCACATTTAACAGAGTATATTATATAGGTAAAAAGAACATGAAGTTACAAAAATATATACGTGTAATAAATAATTAGCTTTATGTATATTTTATAAATATTAAATGGTCGTATTTTTTTATTTAAAACAATCAAAAATTCTTTGACGATAATGTCGTAAAAAAATCATATTAGAAGTCATTATAGTTGTCAATCAATTCTGCTTATTAAATCAATAATCATGTATTTTAAGCGGGCGAAGCCGTCGGCGAGCCGCTAGTCATAAATAAAGTGAAATTTGAGGCTTTCTTATAGATTTATTTATCAAACAGAATGAACATAATAAATTTGAGTTAGTTTGATTCCAATCAATGGAAGGATTTTTGTTCCCCACTCTACATCGAATGTTTCCAATTCGAGTGAAATGTGAAGAACAAAGTATATTGACACTAGATTCTCTCGGTACTCTCCTGTATGTGGGATACATTAAACCATTTAGTACATTTAATTTTATAGCATTAATGCTTTCAAGCCAAACCATAACATTCTTCACAAAAATGCTATTAGCATAATATGAAAATACGAAAATTGCAAAGAAAGGAAGGAAACAAAACATACAAATAAGCATATTCATACATAAAAGACAATGTGACATTAGCATGCTACATTAAGGACTGACCCACAGCTCAGCAACGGTGGGAGTTATAATGTAAGAGGGTAGTTAACAGTCCCAAAGATGTAGACGGACGCCAGCTTTGCGTTATATGTGGGGTTTGTAGGGTATGTTTGATATTTTGATTTCTCTTTTATTTTCCGCTGTATAACGCACATACCAGAGTAGGCAAAGGGAACCTGGGAGCCTAGGGGTAAAATACTCTGACCCCTTAAGACTTTCAGAAGATTCTTTTCTCCATTATCCACCGAATTCTGAAGGCATTGCGTATTGAGTGAAGGAACTCGATGCCGTATTTTGCCTCATTACCAGAGCAAGGAAATAAAAATATGAAATATTAATATACAATTCCTTGAGTAGGAATCGAACACACACACAATTGTGCCCCCACGCCACGACTGGCATCAATTTTGGTGAAAAAGTATTTGAGTGAATTATAAAACATAAAATATGTTTTCCTGTAGTAATTTTGAGAAATCCTCTCTTAAACCACCCCTCCAGTCCCCAAGGAACCTATGTGGTAAATTTAATTTCATATCAGTCAGTATCAGAAGAGTTTCTAAGTATAAGTTCAACGTAGCGTAGCGCATTATTCGACAGACACATTTTACATGGTAAATGAACTTACCATCCGCGACACCCGTGACAGGTGGTGGGTTCGACTCCCACTCAAGGAAATGACTTTTTAATATATATTTTTATTTTTTCGCTATGATAACTAAGCAAAGCGCTCTGTTGAGTTCCACAACTTAACACACAATGCCTCTAGAACCGGTGGAAAATTGGGAACGGAAGTTTCTTAATGAGAACGGAATGTCTTTACACTAGGTTCCTTTATTTCCTCCACTTTGTGCGAGATATAGCGTAAAGCTAAACTCTCTTATTTAAAGTAATGGTGAAATGAAATAGAAAAATAAAATATTTATTTAAATTATTTAATTTACATTAAAATAATAAAGAAATTAGCTTCCTAAAAAACAGTACAAAAATACTAAATATGCTAACATCCTTTTCTAAATTAGTAAAATTAAAGTTTAAAATATGTAAATATTCGCGCTTAGTATTAACACATAACGCTGTCTCTTATGGCATTTGGGTTATTTTCACACATTTCAACAAATTTGCATTTATAATTTTTTTATTATCATATAGACCATATCGGACTTTATTTTGCTATAAAGTTTTATTATATATATATATATATATATATATATATATATATATATATATATATATATATATATATATATATATAAGGGTAATAACAAAAAGAAGATTTATGATGCCGTCGTGGCTAAGGAGTGCTGTATTTGACTGTATATGTGGTACTTGTAGGCTCAATTTCCATTCGGATATTTATTCTCGTGCTTTGGTAACAACAAAAATATGGCATTGAGTTCCGCCGCCACACACCACAAATTGGGCAGTGTTTGAGGAATAAAAAAGATCTGAATATTTGGTTTCTTACTATTTACAGGATACAGCGCTATTTACAACATACAGAAAAATATAAGTTAAGTAGTAGTATATTAGTGATTCATTCCATTTTAGATCCATCGCTTATATTAGTCATTCTAAGGATAGAAAGACAAGTGAAAACATACATGACTAATAAAATAATATGTTTTATTTAGTGTTAGTAATCCGATAAAAACCCAAAGACTAGTTTTATTGTAGACGCAGGGAACCTAGTGTTAATACACACATTTTCCACCTTCCTTCCATTTTGAGACATTGGATGTTCAGTGGAGCTGGATGACGCGCCTTGTCACATGAGGATAAATTATAATGATGAGATCTTTGATTTTTGCGATTATTACACATTTTATTGATGAAGACAGTTGCATAGTTGGATCACTTTTAACGTGCATTCTCCTATTGTATGGTATTATCTCTTTTTACAGTACATTCTTTTTTGTGTGTTCTCCATTCAACGTGATATTGTCGAAGTGACTAGTGCTGAACTGGCACGCTCGGAATGTCATAAATAAAGAACAACAATAACAAAATTTTGTATACGCCCGTTGACTGTAAAGATTTTTTATTTTTATTGGTCTTAAGAATTGCCGCCACTGTTAGACGGATACCACTTCAGTCTACGTGTGACCACGGGCCACCGAAAAGTGTTCGAAACGAAACGTCTGGTTTCCCCTGATGTTAAGATACTTCGTTTCCTACTTTCGGCCATATTCTGGAGGCATTGCGTATTTAGTAACGGAACTAAACGCCGCGTTTTGCCTTGTAAAATATTTTATTTTCTCGAGTGGGAGTGGAATCAAAATCTACTACATGTACAGTTGCGTGTGCCCCTGCCACGACTGTGTTGTCACGACTGGCCTTTATAAACTTTGTATAGATTAAACAAGAATAACACATAAAACGGATCCGTTTAAACTTATTTTAATAAAACATAGTTGGTTGCGGTATAGAAGATAAGTTTATAAACCGACGCGATGTAAAACTTTAGCAGTGGGCAGGTAAATTTCGATTGGTAGCTTCCCGGTAAGTTGGTCTGATGTCTATATTGAATCGCCTAATAGATAGCCGTAGCCGGTTCATTTCAAAAGTTTACCTATTTTCTGTCATAGTTTGTATTGGATACTGTGTTGACTTGGCTGGTCTAGTAGATTCTAATTAACTTGACCTAGACGTTATAAATCTGCTTTTAAGTTTTTTTTAGTTTTACGCTTTAGACTGTACATAGAAGGAAAGGCAGAGAAAACCTGGCCTGAGCCTAGTGTTACGACACCACTTCAAGAATTCAGCATAAAGTGTGGGACACTTTATGCTGAATTCTTGAAGTGGTTTGCCACAGTTCAGCCACTAGAGGGAGGGAAATATTTAATTTCATACCCCTAATGGGAATGGAACCCTCGACTGTCGCGTTTACAGTTGCGCTGTAATACCCCTGCGCCACGACGGTCTCAAAGGCATCGGAAAATTTATAATATTATTCTCTAACACGGATATTATAAAGCTAGCGTTATTATAAAGCTAAGCGATGATATTGTGGCATGTTTCCAACTACACGTGATTGTGGATTCAATTTCCATTTCAGAATATGCCTTGTTCTGGTTAGAAAGCAAAACACTGTTTCAGTTTCAGATTTCGGTGATATAAATTGAACAACATATCATAATTTTAATTAAGAATGTGAAGAGCAGAGAGGTTTGGTATTTCATTTACTCTGCGAAGCCTGGTGAAGCAAAAAAAATAAAAAATCAGCTTCACGCTGTATCCACACACAGCAGAACAGCAGAACCTAGTGTTAAAACACTCCGTTCCCCGCAAAAAATGAACATTTTATTTCAAGTGTTAGTTAGATCTTACAAAAGTCCTGTGCTCATTTTTATTGTCCAATATTTAAATTTAAGTATATGTCAAAGAATCTCGTAACATTAGGATCACGTTAACTATAAATGGGCTGAAAATATAAATTTGAGAGATATAGCATAGTAGTAGATAAATTACGTTTCTTATACGATATGAATGATATCGCCAAAAATTTTATTTGCAAATGAGGAAACCGATCAATTGCAAGTACAAGGATACTGGTTATCATGAGAGGCAAGAAGACAGGACGTACAATGTCTACGTCTACTAAGAAAAACGAAAAATTCCGAAAAATAAAAATCTTTACAGACTTATATTTGAAGTTCAATTCATATAAAATAAGAGTGTACGCCTGTACACTTAAATTTGTATTTTCTTTATGATTTGTACTTCCCGTTAAAAACAATGAAATTGGACCCTCAGAGCGAGTGTCCGATTAGTACTTTTTTTTTTGAAGATAGAGAATTAAAAAAAATTGTACCCATTCCTAATTACTTAGGCCAGCCAGTGGCGCAAGGGCACAAAGTGTGCACTGTAAGCGTTGTGGGTTCGATCCCCAATCAAGGAAATGAAATATTTATTTAAATTTATATTTCTATTTCTTCACTCTGGTGTCGAGGCAAAGTGCGGCGTTGAGTTCCCCCGCTCATCACGCAATGTCTCCAGAATTCAGCGGAAAATGGGGAACAGAGTGTCTTAACACTAGGTTCCCTCTGCCTACCCTTCTGTGTGTGGGATACAGCGTGAAACTGATTTTTTTTTTTTTTAATTTTAATTCCTAATTATTAAAAAAAAACATGTCCAATAAATCAAAAACCCTTCAACAATCACAATAAACGACAAGCAGCTTTCGAAATCGAAAAGCGTACGAAAGATCGCGCTGTCGACACGAAGTTTACCACAATTATGTTAATAGTGACACGTGTATCCGAATTTCCGAGTAATGGCCCAATTACGGGGCGGTGTCACCCCTTCGTGACGGCCGACAATAAAAAATGCTAATTACACCCGTCCAGAGCAGTTGCAGCGATCGTTGTCGCGACCAAATTTTCTTTTTGGACATTTGTGATTGTGGATTTGGTGGGCCTAAGCGTTGTGATATTGGTGAATTGTTCATATTGATGTATGTTGATATTCATGTCATTCCTTTGATTGAGTAATTTTAAATGTTTAATGGCAAGTAAAAAATATAAAGATTTCCCTTGCATTTTTCAATTTTGTTTAAATAAATCTATTTATTTATGAGGCCAGTCGTGGCGCAGCGGCACGAGATAAAATATTTACTTAAATTTATATTTACATTTCTTCGATCTGGTGTTGAGGTAAAGCGCGACGTTGAGTTCTGCTACTCAACACGCAATTCCGCAGAAAGTGGGGAACAGAGTGTCTTAACACTAGGTTCCCTCTGCCTACCCTGCTGTGTACGGGATACAGCGTGCAGCTGATTTGTTTTATTTTTTAAATCTATTTATTGACCACTTTCTTCAATATTAGAAACATTGCGTGATTTTTTGTGTGGTTTCAATGCGTCGTGACTAACAAAAGTCAGTTGTAAGAGAAATAGGGAGAGATCTTGGTTGACCTTTGAGAGCAGAGTTTTGATGATACTGGAAGAAGAGCACATAAAAAATATGAGAATACCACGAAGGGCAAATGAAAAAGGTTAGAGACAGAAAACGAGGCGACAGAGATAATATGATAACGCTCCTGCGGCTAGCGCTTTATTCCAAAAAAAAATGACATTTCTGAATAAATTCTCCTTCATTGTTCGAACATTTACACTCGGGAGTGATCCCAAATGATGAATCACCTCCATTCATCATCCATTCTATAATTATTTACAATTTATAAAAATTGAATATTGAGTTAAAAAATTTTATAAACGGGATATAAATAAATATATATAAATATAAATCCACATTTTATTAAGTTTAGTATAACTTAATACAATCAATACTAAGTCACATCATCTTGTATTTAATTTTAACCTTTAATTTTAAAATTTTAAACTCTAAATATCTTCAAATTTAACAAATTTAAATAACAATTCTAAAATAAATGAAGATATCTAAAATTCTATATTTTCTTTGATTGGACGCTATCCAACCTTTGAAATAATCATAACAAGAACGACCGAGTTTCAATTACGCGTAGGTACATACGGAAACCATTATCATAACTGTAATTTTTATTTCTTTTATGTAATTGCTTTTATAAATTATGGCTGTGCATTGTGTTTTATATTTTATTGTTTTTGTAGATTTTATTTGCACAATGTGCTTTGATTTCGTTAATAAGAAAAAATATGGATTATAATAACCGAGATTATAGAACTTAAGTTAAGTTTAGTTAACAAATTAACTTGAGTTAAAATTGTATACAATTTATATTTATTAATTATTAATATTATACATTCTACACTACAAATGTTAAACGCATAATAAATTATGATAACTAAATCCGTTAATCTCATTGAGGCATAGTGTATTCAGTGGCGGAGTTCAAAGGTCCGCTTTGTTATTTTATCAGATTGAGGAAATTATAACATTGAGATTGGCTGAGTGGCGGAATTTAGCGCCACACATTACCTAACATTAATATTATTTTTTTATAATGAATTGCATTAATATGAAAACCACTAAAATAAGAAAAAATAGAAAACATAGTGTGTTAACATCCGTCTACACAAAAAAAAAGAAATTCCTTCAATTTTTTTTTCAATTTGAAAAAGTTATTGTAGAAGGTGGTTTATTTTAAAAGTAGTGCTAAAATTTTCTTATATTTTTTTTAAATGTACACGATATTCCGCATGTGGCAGGACAGGCAGAGGGAACCTAATGTTAAGACATTCCTGCACCGCCCAATTTTAAGACATTGCATTATTTGTTGAATGGCGAAATTTAACGCCACCCTTTGTCTTGTTACCAGAGCGAGAAACTTAAACAAAAATTCAGTCCCCCAAATAGGAATCGAACCCAATACTGTCACGATTGCAATTAGACGCTGAGCCATGCCATGACGGCCTCAAATTTAAATAAATATTTTAATTTAGTATTGAAATACTTACATTATTGATATCCTACTCTTTTTACGACATTGAGATGGCGGAACTTTGCACCGCACATTCCCTAAAATTAATGTTTCTTTAATAATGAATTAATATGAAAACCACTGAAATAAAAAAGGTGAAAACATAATGTGTTAACTCTGTTTTCTCTGCATCTACACAAAAAAAATATAAAATCCTTCCTCAAGTAGCAATCAAATCCACAACCATATCACAGCACTACGATAACCTCGGTGAATTTTATTATAAAACGTGTTATCAAGACATTTCAGGCTTGCTAAAATACTATTAAGAAAAAATAATATATAAAACAATCATCTTACATCTACATAATACAGCAATAAAAAATAATATCTCAGTACCAACTCAAATTAAAAAGAAATCTCTCAAAAAAAATTAACAATCCACTAAAAGTAATCAAAATCTCAAACATCAAAACGACCATTAAACCCAAGTCCATGATGAGCCAAGTGCAAAAATTCCAACCGCAATATTAACACATACAGCAAGCAGTGCCGCAGTTAAATATATTCTGACCCTAAAAATCTTCCCTCCGGTTGAATGACCTTCAATCTAACGAAATGGGGTGACTGTCCGTAGGGTGTTCGGATGTAACCCTAAAATTTTACTTTGTTACGTATGTATGTATAGTGATAGAATAAGTAGGTTTTTTTTGAGTTTAAAAAAAAATATTGTAATTATAGATAGATGGTGGTTTATTTTAAAAGTAGTGCCATAATTTTCTTTTTTAGGTATAGGATACGCTAGGATAACATTTTAATTTATTATTGAAATACTTACATTATTAATATCTTACCAGTTTTAAGACATTGAGATTGGCTGAGTGGCGGAATTTAAAGTCACACATTGCATTATGAATACGAAAATCACTTAAATGTATGTTTAAAATTTCTTTAAAATAAGAAAAAGTGGATACATAATAATCTCTGTTTTCTCTCCGTTTACACAAAAAAAAAAACAAAAATTGCGTAAATAAAAAGGAAACATAAATTTCATAATGACATATCATCAATCATGATAAAAAGCTTGTTTATAATACATATGTATGTATGTACCTACGGCTCTGTTGTCATAGCTTACGTTATCGGATCCCCTGTTGTATTTAAAAGCGAAAATATTTTAAGAGTAGAACATTATGTGGAGTTGACTCGTTATGGTCCTTATTTTTTAGGTTCACAATATATCTCTCATGGCAGGGCAGGCAGAAGGCACCTAGTGTTAAGACATTCCGTTCCCCAAACACTGGCCAATTTTCGAGACATTGCATGTACAGTAGCGAAACTCGACGCCGTGCTGTATCTTGTTACCAGAGCTAGGAAATATGAAAACAAATCACCTGAGTTAGAATTTAATCCACAACCACCACGTTTATGAACGCGATAGCCGCGGGTTCGATAGCCACTCGGGGAACAGTATTATTCGCGCTGTTAGGATAAAGCGCAGCTTTGACTTCCGCCTTTCAACACGCTTTGCCACTAATTTTAGCTGAAAGTAGAGAATTTCTTGATATATTTTTTTGTCTATTCCGATATTTGTGTGAAACTGAAAAATAAAATGACATATTGAAGTCTCTATAGTTTTTAGGCGTTTGCCAAAATCGACGAAGGGCGCCCAACTCGGACTCACAATATTGATTTCCTTTAGATTATGCGTACCTCGCACATCACTTTGTTGTTTAAAAAAAACGTATACATAAAACCTACTAATATTATAAATGTGAAAAATTGTGAGGATGTATGTTTGTTCCATTTTCACACAAAAACTGCGAAGCAAATTTGGATATACATTAGAATATTGCTTAAACATTAGAACAATACATAGGCTACAATTTATCTAAACATTTTGTTTAATTTAGGTATAACAACTATAAGGTCTTTAATCTTTAATTTTCTCTCCGTTAACTATAAACAATAAACGAAATGAATATTATGAATCTAAAAAAATATTAGCGCTAATCTCAAAAACTACTGGTTTAATAATATTTTTGTGTTGCAAACTTATCTCAAGCACTTATAATTTCTCATAGCTCGTACACGAGTCCCTATTTTGACCAGGCGGGCGAAATCGGAGGTAAAAGGTAGTCTGATCTATTTTTTATTAGAAATTTAAGGAGTATTCATTTTGTGACAGCTTACTCCAATCTCTATTTTCACTTAGAAAGATTTGTGACACAAGCGTGCGACTGTAAACGCGGCGGTTGTGAGTTCAATTTTCACTCGGGCGAATAAAATATTTAATGTTTTCATTTTCACAATCTGGTACAAGGCAAAAAGCGCGGCGTACAGTCACTCAATACGCAATGTCTTGAAAAATCGGAGGAAAGTGGGAAACGGAGTCTACTCTAAAACGAAACACTAGGTTCCCTCCGCCTACCCTGCTGTGTGGAGGATATAGCTAAAATCGCTGTATATAGAACTCAACACTGAAATTTCTTATCACAATCATAAAATTTACCTAAATAACAAACATATCATTCTTCTAAGTAAGCCAACAACCATGGTTCACTAAAACATAATAAAACAACTGGAACAAAACAGCTTTAAAAGTTAAATTTAATTATGACTAATTAACCGAGATAACCTCGATATTTAACGATATTGAAATATTAGCTAAACCATTTGTGGTCAGTTTCAACCTAAATGTGTTATCAATATTTGACAATCTATGATTTTGCTAAAACAATATTATACTAATCAAAATGTGTAGTTTAGACATCTAACTGATAAAACGTTTCACATCTCTTCACGTTTTTTTTCTCACAACAGATAGTAAACAAAGGAAACATAGGGTTAGAAACAGAGTTAAGACACTTTTTTAGCGCTGTATCTCGTAAACAATAGTGTAGGTCGAAAGAACCTAGTGTTAAGACACTCCGTTTCCTTTTTCCGAGGAATTCTGGAGGCATTGCGTGTTGAGTGACTAAACTCAACGCCGCGCTTTACCTCGACACCAGAGCGAAAAATAAACGAATGTATTAAATATTTCATTTCCTGGTGT
>DWQW01010224.1:0-12317 GCA_018249695.1 Heliconius erato demophoon | reverse complement strand
TCCCAATTTTGTTCTAGGTTACAATTTTGCAAATAGACGAATTGGTTTCCGGGATATTTTAAGGGGTACAGTAAAAGAGAATTTCGAGAGAAGATTAGAGACAATATATGTGATAATTTAACAATTTGTATAAGAAAACTAGATCAATGGCGTCTTTTCGAGCATTTAGGTTATATTAAAACAATAGAATACTTAGTATAAATTCGTTATCAATGTTAAAGCAATATCTTTAATATAATTAATTAGTATTAGAAGCGTGATACATTATGATTTCATGTTTGATTGACATTCATGATGTGTATAAGATCTCATCATAAACATAAACATATGTGAAATGAGCCAAGTTAAATATGTATAATGCGTTGTTCTTGACTTTATTAACAAAAAAATCTGAGATCTCTGTGGGTACCGAGTATACCATTAGTTTAGTATTTATTTTGGCCATAAAATAGCCAAGCTTAAAATTTGTTTAAGCTTTGAAACTAACTTCATGCTGTTTTCTGCACATAACAAGGTACACAAAGGTAACTAAGTGTTAAGACACTGTGTTACCCATTTTCGCCGAATGAAGTAGAACTTGAGGCATTGCGTGTTGAGTGACAGAGACACCATAACGAAGAAATGAAAATATTAAATATTACATTTCTTCTAGCGAGAGTCGAACCCATAACCTATGGTATTTACAGCGTGACGCTAACAAAATCATATTAGATGTACGTTAATAAGACTTTAGTATCTAATCGATTGTTTAATATACCTGCCCCCAAAGATCGGATGCCTAATATATCTTCTCCTGTACAAATACTCGGGCACTTTGTTTTTACGCCTAGACTCGTGCTATGTGCCTCTTAATCAAAAGGCGTCCAGGCACGAAGCAATTTGGATGGTCGTCCGCGCAATAAGGAGAGACCTATTAAAACAAGCGCAAATAAAGTAAATTGAAAACGGTACCGTTTCTCCCTCTCTCTCTCTCCCCTCCTTCCCCCTCTCTATCAAGGGGGTAGGGCGAGTGTGTAATGTTGGGACAGTTCTCTAAGATCAACTATTTTTATTCTAATATGTATTGTGTTGTATTTATGTTTTATTCTAATATACATCGATCATACTAATATATATACAACTTAAGTAAAAAAATATTTTTTTGTAGCATCTAGCAGTTGTACCAAAGTTACTCCAAGAAAAGTTGTCTCACAACTTCTCCAAAGCAATTTGAAATATGCTCGTAGAAAAAGAAATTAAGAAGCTTTTTTATTTTGCACAAAAAAAAGTCAGTCAGTCTCAAATATCCGACATTTGCCTTCACGTCTTTCAATTCGTAGGGAGTGCCTTATAAAAATTAATCTTTTAAGTAGTTACCGTGCCCGTACCATCGGTTCACTAAGTACCCGAGTTCTTTGTCAATATAAAAGTCTGCTATTCTTGTCTACGTAATAATGCACTCTACTGTGAAAGCACACTTTGCTTGCTTCTTTGCGTTCACGATTAAATTAGCGTGACGTAATGGGAACATGGCAAATATGCAATATTCCTTTACATGCCAACAACTCTCAAAGGGACCCAAAGGTTGTAATGATATTGTTTATTTATTGTTTTTTTTTTTTCATTTCTGGTAAAGATAAAAAAATATAATGGATAATTTGTCTAGTTTTTTTTCTGTCGAAATCATTACATATGATGACAATATTTTAGGCAAATGTGCAATATTCCTTTACATACCAAAAATTTTCAAAGTAACCCAAAGAATGTAATACTACTGTTTATTTACTATTTTTTTTATTTCTGGTAAAGATAAAAAAATATAATATGTAATATGCTTAATTTTTTTCTTCGACATCATTAACGTATATTAATGTAATGACAATATTTTAGGCAAATATACAATATTCCTGTACATGCCAACAACTCTCAAAGGAACCCAAAGATTGTAATAGTTTATTTTTATTTTTATTTATTTTTGACTATTTATTTACAGATTTTATTTTATTTGTAGTAAAGAAATAAAACTACAATGCGTTCTAGTTTTTACACGCAATGTCTTTACGTCACATTACGTCAGAAAGTGGAAATTGAGTGTCTTAACACTAATTTCCCTCTGACTACCCTGCTGTGTGTAAAGCTGATTTAATTTTTAGGTTATACTGTAGAAATCGTTAAAATATATGAGCGTGATGACAGTATTGCACTGTGTGGTGACAGTGAGGGATAACATCCTACCATATGATGAGCGACTCTCGGCATAAATCTCCGCGACCGCCAATTAAGGTCCACCTCGACAGTTTGTCTCCCGACCCAGACTGCGTCCGCACGTACTACAAATATGTGTGTATCGTGATTAATATAATCAATATACGAGATTTTGTTGATTAAAGCTTAAATTAAAACGTATTTTTTTGTGCAATATATTAATAGATTTATTTCACTACCATATGTTAAATATTTTGTATCAGCTTCACGCTGTATCCCGCACACAGCAGGGTAGGCAGAGGGAACCTAGTGTTAAGACACTCCGTTCCCCACTTTCTGCCGTTTTCTGGAGGCATTGCGTGTTGAGTGGCAGAACTCAACGCCGCGCTTAACCTCGACACCAGAGCGAAGAAATGGAAATATAAATTTAAGTAAATATTTCATCTCCTCGAGTGGGGATCGAACCCACAAACAGTCGGTTTAACAGTCACACCTCGTGCCGCTGCGCCACGACTGGCCTCGAATATCGTTAAATATTTTAAAATGGAAATATTACAATTTTTATTTATTTCAGAACATTAAGACTCATTTGATACTATATCGGTTGGTTTTCTAATTACTTTGTTCTTTTTGATGATTAAACTGATTATGATCTCAAATGATAAATTTATAAAAAAATATATAAATATTTATCTGAACTGGAAGTTAAATATCTCATATAATTTTTATATATACCTATATATGTATATATATAAATCCTAGAAATATGTGCGATATATTAAGAGCGGCGCGGTGTGAAGGGACACGATCGTTAGGCTACATCTCGTGTGTCATTTTAAGGATGTGCCCAATTGAAGGCTCCGGCGGGCGTCATAGCCGTCGCTCTGATTTATGCTCCGGCCTTCGCTACAACCTTCAATTACAATTTTATTCATTCGCCCTTTTTTTTTTTGTGAAAAAAAAAATGATAATAAAAAAAAATCAATACTGGCAAACTTACGTTGCTTCGTACTTGTTGATTCGAGTAATATGTATCTATCAACATGCATAGTTTTTAAACATTTTGTTAAAGTGTTATTTCACACTTAGGACAGAAAAATGCTTATTTAGAAAACATATAAAAATTTGAACGTAGCGGGACTCGAACCCGCGCCTACTCCTCCTCTCGAACCCGCGCCTACTCCTCCTCCTGGTCGGTTTCCAGGAGGCGCAGGTTCGAGTCCCGCTACGTACAAATTTTTATACGTTTTCTAAATAAGTATGTATAGTTTTTACCCATACAATTTTTTTTTCTAAATATTTTTATTCTGTAACTTAATATTGATCTTTTTTTGTTTCTAACCTTTATATTTATTTGAAACCAAACAAAAATATACTAGATATTAAGCGGTCGCAAGATCAGCAGAGCGAGGCAATGCGCGATGACGGCTGCTGCCAAGCGTTAATTACGCTCGACCGGAACCATATCATTTGTTTTTAATTTACCAATTTTTTTACAGAATATTACTTAAAATACCAATATTTTTATATAAAACTATCAATATAAAAACAAATCAAAATCAGCTTTTCGCTGTATTGCTCATACGGTAGGGTAGGCAGAGTGAACCTAGTGTTCTAATTCAGGGCATTGCGTGTTAAATGGCAGAACTCAACTCTGGGCTTTTGACATAGTGCCAGAGCAAAGAAATGAAAATATTAAAAAATAATAATTCATTCCCTCGAGTGGGGATCCAAACCATAGCCGTCACGTTACTTTGTGTCCCTGCGCCACGACGGCCTCAAGTATTAATACATTTATTTTATAATAACACTTTTAATACAATTAGTATTATTAATAGAAGAAACCGCTTGGTTATTAGTCGTTGTCCCCAAACAATTCTTAAATATTAACAACATATCTACAGCTGAAAATTTTAACTAAATCTATCATCGTATCCATGGAATAACAAAACATATTAATACTAAAATCGACTTTGGTGCAAATCACCAAGCACTCTTGACGTAGCGACTAATAGTCGTCGATGGCCGCGCCGGCGCCGGCCCTGGCGCGCCGCCCGCTCATTTGCATGTCGTCGCTTCTGAGCTCAGATGCGGGCCTGAAATGTTCAACAAGTGGTTCCGCCGTTGTGCTGGTGTTTTATGGGTATATGAGATATTGTTGCTTTTTTTTAAATTGTAATAAAAGGGTATGAGCGTGTGACGGTGTACGCGATAGGTTGTGTTGGAAATAGAATATTTAATGATTTCGTGGCGTTGAATTGCGCTACTCAACACGGAATGCCTCCGGAATTTGGCGGAAAGTGTGGAATGGTGTCTTAATGGGGACGGAGTGTTTTAACATTAACGGATTTAGGACAAAACGTTAAGCTAAAAATCGCTTTTTTATAAAGTTCTATAAAGTAGAAACTCGATTAACCGGACTAATTGTTGTTGGTAGGCATTCGGATAATCCAAAGTATGGAAAACGGGTAATCGGATATTTATAATATGTAAGTATGCACATACGTAGAGATATAAGTTTAATTAAAACAACTAATATATAAAATGAATATTAATTTTTATTAAGATATCTTAAGATGTACGAGGATGGGACGCGGCGCGGGCGAGGTGATGCCAGATTCGACACGTTCATGCTTGCATTGATACGACTTGTAGGTATACAGTTGGTCTGTAGTCCGGATAATCGCGAATCCGCATAACTGAGGGCCGGATAATAGAGTTTCTACTGTATATAGTACAGCATGTAAACGCGAACTAAAAACTTTCAAATTTCAAGTAATGACAATTCCCACGAGGCGCCAACACTCGCAACCACTTTGCCCAAACAACATCAGCACGCGAAATTTGTTAAACAGAGAGCAATTACATTAGACAACGTTATCATCAACTGGCCTAATGAAGTTAGCGTATCCGTCTGATCGCCACCACGGGGGAACCACGCCCCCAATTAAACTCTCATTACGGCTGGTACTCCACGCTCTTGATTATGGGGCCGCGACACGGCCACGGCTGATTACAATAGTCGTTTGGTTTATTTGGGTATTAGGATGTGAATAAAGAGGCAAAAGTGATGGGGACGAGAGCAGATTTTACAAAAAAAATATGTTTGGTGTAAATATAAATGCGACAGGTTGATTCCCACTTGAGAAAAAGATATATAATAGAATAATGAAATATTTATTTCATTATTTTATATTTAATTTTTTTCGCTCTGGTGTCGCGACAAAGCAAGGTGTTGCGTTCCGCCATTCAACACGCAATGACTCCAGAATGCGGCAGAAAGTGCGGAGCGGAGAGTCTTAACACTAAGCTACCTCTACCTACCCTGCTTTATGCGGGATACAGCGTGAAGCTGAAAAAAATAAACGATTGGAGATTAAACGTGAAATTAACTTTAACGTTTTTTTTTTATAAAAAGTAAATTAATATCATGTAATACAACGAAAAACTACTATGATATTAATAGAGACATCAGTCAAAAAATCATTATGTCGTATATGTCGAATGTGTTGAAACTAAAATTATAAATGAATTAATTCACGAATATATTATATAGACAAGAAGATAGGGTGCCGAGTTTAATTTGCATAGACGCGTCTCCTACGAAATTTGACATCTTATTTTCATAATCGAACTGTATTGGCGCAATGTTAAAAATATCACATAGCTATCCTGGTAAAGGCAAAATATAAAATAATTTATCATTTTATCAGCTTCACGCTGTATCCCGCACTCAGCAGGGTAGGCAGAGGGAACACAGTGTAAGACACTTCGTTACCCGCTTTCTGCCGAATTCTGGAGGCATTGCGTGTTAAGTGGCAGAACTCAACGCCGCGCTTTGCCTCGACACCATAGCGAAGAAATGGAAATATAAATTTAGGTAAATATTTCATCTCCTCGAGTGGGGATCGAACTCACAACCGGCTCGGCTTTACAGTCACATTTTGTGCCACTGCGCCACGACTGGCCTCAAATTCTGGTCTCAACATTTAACTTTTTAATATTATTACCCTGTACCACAAGGGTAAATCTACAAAAAAAAAAGATAGTCAAACCATAATAACTAAATTAACTTAAGTTATTATTGGTAATATCGAAGGCGTATAACTATTAAATATGTCTAAGGTTAACTGATCGGTTGAGTGTTTCATTTGTTTGTCGCGGGAGTGCCCGCCACGCCCGTGTTTGCGCTCGCTGTTTGACCGCCTTCTTTACGGCGACGGCCCTTCTTACCGTAAAACTTCACTGCTTAAGCGTGGTTAGATACTTTATCCGTACTTACTTGTTTTGTTAGTTCTAATACTTTACGTGGCTTCACGCTGTATCCCGTATAGAGAAGGGTAGACAGATGAGAAAGCAATTTTTTTAGTTCCGGTAATAGGACAAAGCGCGACGTTATGTTTCGCCACAAAAAAATCAATGTCACAAAAATTTGGCAACTAGAAAATGATTAAGTAGTGTTTGGACTCAGTCTTTCCGGCCAATTTTCGAGACATTCCTTTTTGAATGGCGGAAATTAACCTCGCATTTTGTCTTATTAAGAGTCTTATGTTTTATTTTATTTAGAGCGGAGAAATAAAAATATGTTATCCCCCTAAAGAAAACAACTCACCCAAGCCGGACGGCTTCTATAATAAATACTTTCGAATTTACTATACACGTGAATAGTAAGCAATTTTTAGTGCAGCAATATGTAGGTATAGTGTTTTTTTTAGTATTTTATGCTGATTTAGATGTTACAAACGATTATTTTAATCTGATGTTAAGCAATAATAGTTGATTGTGAGGAGGTTCCTCTCTCTGGAACCCTATCCACCAATGGCTTTGACCCTTGTCCCACCGTCGAAAGAGTTTTTTTTATATTTTTAAATTTATTTTTTATAACAATTTATATTTATAAATGTAAAATTTATTCCTCTTGTATAATAAAATTATATATAGTATATTATTATAATTAAACATACTTAAAATTAATATTAAAACAAAACAAATTCCTTCGAATCCGTAGCACGTAGCACAAAATACGTAGCACTATTGTGTAGAAAAAAACCGTAGCTAAATATATTATTTCAAAGAAATAATTAATATAGTATTAAAAAGAATATTGTTGTGAACAGTTCGCATGGTTTCTAGGAAATCATTTTTTTATAAGTAATGAAATTATCTTTATATGAAGCTAAATGTGTTGGTACATTCTTTTCTATTACGTTCCAGCAACTAGCGCCGGTATGAAACCTTGTAATATTTGCAATTTATTATTATAACGTTATGTTCATCGCATATTGTATGCTTTAACATTAAAATTAATGTTAAATGAAAACGTTATAATATTTTTTATATTACATATATTCATTTTAAAAACCAAAAATTTTGATATATATATCAAAATACATTTTTTATATTAAATTTGATATATATAAAAAATGTATTTTGATTTGATATTTTTTTTAATTATTCTCTTTTTCAACGACACCATAATGATTTAAATGAAAATGACATTTGTCAAACACAACATTTGAATTATTCATTTATAATTATAAATTATTATTATCAGCTTCATGTTGTATTCCGCACACATCAGGGTAGGCGGAGGGAATCTACTGTTAAGACACTCCGTTCCCCACTTTCCGCCGTGTTCTGAATGCGTTGCGTTTTGAGTGGCGGAACTCAACGCCGCGCTTTGCCTCGACACTAGAGCGAAGAAATGAAAATGTAAATGTAAATAAATATTTCATTTCCTCGATCGAACCCACAACTAGTCAATTTTACAGTCACACTTTGTGCCCCTGCGCTACGACCAGCCCCTTTAATAATTATAAATAAAAAAACCTATTATTTATTACCTATTTTACTTAGATTTTACTTATAAAATCACCTTTTAATCTAAACTAAACCATATTATATTTCCGTTCAAAAAGAAAACATATTTGTCACTAAACACATTTTGATGTGTTACCCCAACCAAAAAATATGTCAAGTGTCGTCGTCGTTACAGCCGCGGACCGAGATCGGCTTCCTCTTTTAATGTGAATCGACATGCGGACGAAAATGATGTTGAGCACGTTTCGATTCATTTAATACTAGACGGCGCCCGCGGCTTCTCCCGCTTATTAGGAGTGAATTGTAAAAAAACCACGAAACACGTGTTCAATAAAATATTTTTCACAGCCTGAATTTATTTTTTTATAAAAATCGGTGGCAATTTAATTTTTTTCCATATAAACTTTCAACCCCTTATTTGAACCCTTAGGAGGTGAATTCTTAAAAACCATGAAACACGTGTTCAATGAAATATTTTTAAGAGTCTGAATTTCAAATTTTAAAAAAATCGGTACAGATTAAATTTTTTTTCCATACAAACTTTCAACCCCTATTTCATCCCTTTAGGGATAAAATTTTTCAAATCGCTTCTTAGTGGATGTCCAGAATATGAAAATAAACATCTGCCCAAATTTCACGTTTCTACCATCAGCGGTTACGGCTCTGCGTGCGTCTTACCTCAGTCAGTCAGCACAAGTCCTTTTATATATATAGAAGATTGCTGAGCTTATTAAAACTCTATTTTAGTTATTTTTTAATAATGTTTTTTTATTAAATTCGCATACTTGCTCAAAAAGTTATTTTTTCTTGTTATTTTTTTTGGTTGTATGTTCAATTATTGTTTTTTTTAGCTCAACTACACGTATTATATTTTTACTACTATATTCCTTAATTTTGAGTAAATTTGTCTGATTATTTGGATATATAGTTACCTATATACCGTTGCAAATATCTATCTATAGATCTTCTGGGCTTACAACATGCGTAATATGTAAAATTTGTCAACTTGATTATAAGTCGTATATTTCTGAACAAATTAAATTGTTTTTAAATATTTTTTGACGGCACGCTATATGCCGCATACAACAGGCTAGGCAGTGTTGAGACAGTCCGTTCCTCATTTTTCGCCGAATTCTAGAGGAATCACGGAATGCGTGGAATGACGGTACTCAACGCCACGCTTTGCCACGATACCAGAGCGAAGAAAATGGAAATATAACGTATTTCACTTCCTCGAGTGGCAATCGAATCCACAACCTATTCCCGTATTTACTCACACTTTGCGCCCCTGCGCCACGACTGGCCTCAATTTCATTAAATTCATTATTAATATGAATAAAATAGCATAAAATACAGTATATTTTTCTTTGATGGCTATTTATAACTAGTGGCGAAGTGCAATTAAGTTGCACTCCGCCACAACGCGGCACTACATTTTCATTGTGTCGAGATAGCTAGTGCAATTTTTCACAGTATTTGCGGGCGCGGCCGGGGCTCCATACCCTATGATTTCATTATTTGCTTTCAATCAGCATTGTGAGCCGACCCTCCCCCCCACCTCCCCCAACACCCCCCCGGCTTCCCCCCTCGCCGCCCCGCCGCCGTTCGTACACCACGATTTGGAGCGAATTTTGTTTGGTTTCGTTTTCGAATGCTGTTTGTTTGTTTGTTGGTTGAGTCACGTTGATTTTTTTAACGAAATATTGTACCGTTGGGTGGCCACGTTTTGTGGAGTGCCTACTGTAGAGCTTCGGTTGTCGTTGGTTACAATACTGTGGATTGGACTCCTATGTATTGTATACTTACTGTTCAATCGCTCTGAAAATTAAACTATCTCTTAAAATTAAAATTGAAAAGAATTTCAAACTAACGATTGTTTTTGTTTTAAAATTTTTATTTTTTGTATCAACATATTATTAAACTGTGTTTTTGCAGCCGAAAGAATTTTTCTAAAATAAGTTCAAACTACACAATTTAAAAAGTCTTTAATGATATGAGACTTCTGAATCAAAAGTAATCTATAACGTGAGTAATGAATCCACTTCGTAAAATTTTTGCCAAAATAATTAAACTGTAATCACAAGCCGAAGTTATAGTGGCGCAGCGGCACACCGTCTTACTGTAAACGAGAAGATTGTGAGTTCAAGACTTACTTAGGGAATTAAATTATTTTTATTTTCTCGTTCTTATGTTGAGTTCTGAAACTCAACACGCAATGTGTTTAGCATTGGGCGGAAAATGGTGAACGATGTGTCTTAACGCCAGGTTCCTTATGGCCTAAGATCCCATTGCTTAAAACTGTAGGGATCAGTAAAATGAAACTTATATTTAAGAATGATACATGATAGTAGAATAGATTACACTAGGGTTGCCTAAAAGAATCCTGCCGCAATCACCTTTAATTAATGTTTTTCGTAACTCGTTTTTGGAGAAAATTGCACTCATATGTTTTTTATGTGAATCGCACGTCATTTGAAAGAAAATCAAATAAGGCATTGGAAAAAATGGTTGCCAGCTCTCAGTCTGCCGCAAGCCCAGGGTTGCCTGGTTTAAACAGGTCACTTAATGTTAATATTTGCACTCATGTGCTTTTTTAAAGAATTACATATCAAATTAAAGCTTTTTTTTTTCTTATCACTAAAACACATGACCTTGGTTGCCTGGAAAATGACTGCCTTCTTTATGTTAAGGAAACATGATGTAATTAATACCTTTATAATACATCAATGTTTGTAAACATTTACTTAATTAGATAATTTAATCGTTTTAAAATGATAATTTAAATGAGTATTAATATTTAGAAAACAGATTTAAAGATTCATTATTTCTCTTGAAAAATAAGGATGATTTCATGTTTACATAGTTTTTTTGTATGTATTTAATATGATTAAAATCATCATTTAACAGGTGAACAGCTAGAATAAACATTAATTTTAGGATTGACCTGCTATTATATAATATTTTACTTTAAAACATAAGGCAAACCGCGCATTTCATCTTCTTTTCTCAGTCAAACGGAATCGGAATAAAATATTTCAAATGATGGCAACCTTTGCTTGCGGCAGTCATTTACGAGGCAACCATGTGTTTTAGTGATCAAAAAAAATAAACTTTAATTTAAAATATTTCCTTGAGGCCAGTGGTGGCGCAGTGGCACAAAGTGTGACTGTAAAACCGACTGGTTGTGGGTTCGATCACCACTCGTGGAGATGAAATATTTACTTAAATTTATATTTCCATTTCTTCGCTCTGGTGTCGAGGCAAAGTGCGGCGTTGAGTTCTGCCACTTAACACGCAATGCCTTCAGAATTCGGTAGAAAGTGGGTAACGGAGTGTCTTACACTAGGTTCCCTCTGCCTACCCTGCTGTGTGCGGGATACAGCGTGAAGCTGTAAATGTTTAAAAAAATTTAACTACTATTAAATAAGTAATAATTTAAATATGTTTTACCTTTTTACCTTATACTAAATTTACTTGAAAATCCATATTTAAAATTTTAAAGCGTGCTGTTAACGTGCGTCACGTAACATAGAATATTCTCAAATATTGAATGCCGATCGATGTATGCAGGTATGCGAACTTACTCCGTCTAACAGTTGCGAGTCGCACGTTCTCCTATCCTATTTATTACATACGTGACGTGATCTACAGAAGAATTCCATCGTATAATATCCTATCAAATATGCAAAAATAGTAAAATGGCGCAGGCGTACACAACTGTAACATTGTAAACTGGTTGGGAGTTCGATTCCCGCTCGGGGAAATTTATTATTTAATATTTTCATCTCCTAGCTCTGGTAAAAATGCGATACCATCACGCCAGTCTACACGCAATGAATCGAGATTTTGGTGGAAAGTGCCAAATTCTCCCTATCTACCTTGATAAATGCGGCATACAACGTGACGCAAAAAAAAAAGAAAAAATGGAAGTGCAGTCTTTTTTATAATGATTTTAAATAATTGATTTATTATTATTGAGGCCAGTCGTGGCGCAGCGGCACGAAGTGTGACTGTAAAACCGACTGGTTGTGGGTTCGATCCCCACTCGAGGAGATGAAATATTTACTTAAATCTATATTTCCATTTATTCGCTCTGGTGTCGAGGCTAAGCGCGCCGTTGATTTCTGCCACTCAACACGCAATGCCTCCAGGATTCGGCAGAAAGTGGGGAACGAAGTGTCTTAACACTAGGTTCCCTCTGCCTACCCTGCTGTGTGCGGGATACAGCGTGAAGCTGATTTTGATTTATTGTAATTTTATTAACAATAAATATAGTAAATTTGATTCCAACGACATATTTCATAATAGAAAAC
>DWQW01010223.1:0-12317 GCA_018249695.1 Heliconius erato demophoon | reverse complement strand
AATCATACTTATAACTTATTTCATAAACTTCATAAATCTGCTTATTGGTCGAAAGATCAAAAGCAATCATTAGATTTATCGAGGCAAAGTTAGTTTTGCATCCAGGATATTTGCACCGTTGTCTTTTGTGACTCCATACAGGAAAATACTCAAACCCATTAAGTCTGATATCACGATGAGGTAGGACTGATATATTTGGTTTCTGTCTTTTACATCCAACCTCATCAGATAAATCTTCCACATAAATCTTCTTTTTTTTCTTTAGGTTATAATTACAGAGCCAGGGATTCATTCTAGACCAATTGTGTTACTCATAGTCGATGATCGTCTAGGTGCCCGAGATTGGGTAATAGTACCAGTAGTTGTCTCTGATGTACTAGGCTGAGGGTTTGATATTTCTAAAAAAAAATCATCGAGATCGTTACCGGGAGAACACTGCGGAGGTTTTAGGTAATCTTTCGATGTCATCATCACATTCAGCATCACAAAAATCTTGTCTGACCTCAAACCCAGAAGGAATGGCCAAGAAACCCTAATATTTTAGTCATGCAATCTTCTCCGCGCCATTAACTAAACAAATCATAATAATTATAAGGAAAGTTATCGTAAGTACGTATAAGTAAAAACGCACACTAAAGCTCAACGTACCGTATGTGGAACACACATAAAAGTATGATTTTCTAATATGTTTACTTATGTAATATAAAAAATAGCTTACCTTTGCAAAATATACACTTACTTATAACACACAATACTTTTTTTAAGTCAAAACTGTTGAATAACAATTTTTTAAATATTTTTTAATTTCAACAAATGCGTAACGTTTCAATTTCATTCAAATTTTGCATTTCATTTGCTATAACTAATACATGAATGATATTATTAGGTAAAGAGCCATACTATAAAATTGCTAAATATCTGTAGCTTCTATCAAGATATCAAGAGGTATTGCTACTTCTAGTTTTATAATTATAGGAACGATTAAAGTGGATGTCCCTCATGTGGCACTGGGTGCCTTGTAGGGTTAAATGAATATATAAAATAGATCTTTAAAATTTTAGGCACAAAAGGATATAGAATTAGATGAAATGTCATCATATTTTGAAAATTCTTATGAGCCCAAAGTATTAATAACTTATTCTGACAATCCTCACTCAAAAACTAGAATATTTGGCAAGGAGCTCTCACGAATTATACCAAATGCCTTATCTAGGTATAGACAACGGTAAGTAACTTGTACATTCTTTCTCACTATTTTGTGCATATAGCACGACAGACTCAAAGAAATTTGATTTCTATATAATAATTTAATTATTTTTATTTTATTTTATTTATTTAGATTCACCAGTGGTAAATTACATTAATTTTACAAAAATATTAATATTTTTATTCTATATTACTACTAAATGCAATACCTTTTAAGGTGAATACCTCATGCAACATAGGAGACTAGTGTATAAAAGTTAAAAAAAAAAAATATATTAATTATTGGTAAAGTCTAATTACATAAATTTAAAAAGGATAAGTTACTATAATTTGTTAAAAAAAATAAATAACGATAATGGTAAAAATTACATAAGTAATAAAAATAAATATCATAAAACAGAAATAATCATAATTTTAGTGGAGATGTCACACAGAACATATAATTCTGATATATTAAAGTCATTATAATATAAGTAGTACAATTTTGTAACTGTTTATATTTGACTGACAAGACCAATAAATATATCATTGTATTTATATTATCTTTCATAAAAATTTCACCAATCAAGTTTACACATATTACTTCATATTTATTTTAATTTATTATTATTAATTTATAATTATTTTTAAATATCCCCTTTATATTTTGATGTCACTGTAATTAACAGGACATAATATGATTTTGTTGTTGATCACCCATGTTGATTATTAAGTGGCGGTAGTGTGCTGTGTCTTTTGTTGGGAATTTCTATTTATTTAAATTTACTAAAGAAAGAAAGATTAAAGTATTGTAATTATAAATAGAATTGGATTGTGTATTTGTTGGTTCATCTAACATAATTAATTGTAATGCATGTTTCTCTTAATAATAAATAAATATACTGTGACATCTATTTTATTACAATTTTATTAAATTAAACATGTTGAAATTTATTGCTATCAAAGTTAGTATGTTTTGTTTAAAAAACACCACACTTAATTTTCTTTATCATTTTTAAATTGATTTATTTTAGTTAAAAATAAATTTAATTTCAGATCATCAGTTAAAAGAATAGTGCAATCGGCCATCAGAGAGAAAATGACAGATGTTATAATAGTAAATGAAAATCAGAAACAGCCAAATGGTTTCCTTTTAATACATTTACCAAATGGACCAACAGCCCACTTTAGATTATCTAGCTGCAAAATAACTAAAGAACTTAAAAAAGATCATAGAGAAATCACTGCTCATAGACCTGAGGTATGTGTGACTTTATTTTACATTTTTAAGTGTTATTTGACACTTGGAAAAAAAAATATTTTTTAGAAAGAATTTCAATATTTGAATATATGAAAGGAATAGCATTATATTATTATTCATTAATAATTACATTATTAATCATTTGGCATGAGGGAATGCAATTATAATATATTTTTTTTAATTTTATAATAGAATTCTCTCATTCCTAATAATAATTCTTTTGGTAGCAGAAAGTTGTAAAAATATTAGTAGTAACGTAAGTTGTAACAAGCATATTAAAAATTCGACATAGCTTGATGAGAACATATGGCTTAGTGGTCAGTGCGCTTGGAAGGAAATGTAAAATAATTATCCCCATTATTATATATTAAGTTTTACTTAAGTAATTTCCTTTCGAAGCAAATACACTTTGACATGACGAAATAACTTAATTTTCTTTTTCGTACTTAATAGGTAATTCTAAACAACTTCAGTACTCGTCTGGGTATGACCGTGGGTCGCATGCTCGGCGCTCTGTTCCACTACGAGCCGCAGTTCCGCGGCCGGCGAGCTGTCACCTTCCACAATCAGAGAGACTATATATTCTTTAGGCATCATAGGTTTGTTTTATTTATTTTTTTTGGAAATTATGTTGGATTTATAAAACCAGAAACATGTCCTAGCACTATGGTGTTTGGTGTCCACCTAGTGGTAGGACAATGCTCTTAATTACCAACCAGATTGATGTCATTGCATCTTGAGTAGTTGAACTCAACATACTTGTGACCACAGTAGAGAATTGAATCTTTTTTACTAAATATTTCATTAAAACCATCTAATGTAAATTCAAACTCTAGTATTCTCTGCAGTAATTTTAATTGAAAGTCTCTGTTTTGTAAATATATTCCTGGACACCATCATCATCACTTAAATACATGCAAATGATGATAATGGCTTTGATATAATCAAGGATGGAGGAATGACACTTCTGTTCTCTACTTTCCGCCGAATTTAGGAGTTCAATCAACGCGAGTACATTAAAAGTGTATATATTGTCAAACGCATGATAGTGTGTGTAATGTTTATTTATTGATTTAAAGTGCTTCATAATTGAAAAATATTATCGTTCTGCACTTATCCTAAATATAAACTATAAGTGTGCTAAATTTCAGCGGGAACCTAGTGTTAAAACACTCCGTTCCCCACTTTCTGCCGAATTCTCTAGGCATTGCGTGTTGAGTGGCAGAACTCAATGCCACACTTTGCCTCAACACCAGAGAGAAAAAATGGAAATATACTTAAATTTAAGTAAATATTTCATCTCCTCGAGTTGGTATCGAACCCACAACCAGTCGGCCACGCCACGACTGACCTCACGTATTAATAAATAGACATATTTTACAGGTATGAATTTACAACGGATGGCCGCCGTGCTAAATTACGTGAATTAGGTCCGCGCTTCACACTCAAGCTGATCTCCCTGCAACAAGGTACGTTCGACTCGAAGACGGGCGACTACGAGTGGATCATTGCAGGGCGGAGGCACCAGATGGAAACATCTAGAAGACGATTCTTTTTATAATACACAGTTTATACCTCGACATTTTCTTTTTCATTTGATCAATGGATAAATAGTACATGAAATCCTCATTATTATTATTTTTATACCGCTTTCGCGAAAGAATCCCGCTTTTTACTTAAAATATTCGAAAATCTCGCTTTTTATGGAGAGAAAATCTGGCGACGGTGGTGTTGTTGGTGGTGGTGGTTGTTGTACCATTTTTCACATCTTTCAAATCTCAAAAAAAAAACAAACATCAATAAGTAATTAACAAATAATAATTTTGATCGAAACTCAAATTTCAACAAGAATCTGAATTACGACCAATGTCACATTAGGTTAAACTCAAATAATTTCATCATTTATATATTCCTATCCTCTATTGTTTTAAGATCATGCAAATATTTTAAATACAACTATTTTTTTTCGAATGGGCTACTGTTGACCTGGTATAGTCTTTACAGCGTCACAGGGCGGGGAGGCCCGAGAGTAACTGGAAGCTCGTCAAAAAAAAAATACTGAATCAAAAATAGTGATTGCACATTATTTAAAAAAATGCTTAGATTGTGTAATTTATAAAAAAAGTATAACAATTAAGTGTTGTTTGACAAGCAAAGTTACTTTGTAGGAGTGAAAGGAGCTTGATACGGTCTATAACTTAGTTTTGCGTCATTACCATTAGCATCACTTAAATGTTAAGATAAAGAGAAAAGCAAAGGTTTATATAATTAAATTTATTATATGGAATTAAATAATCAAAATGTCCTCCATCGGCAGCAATGCAGGCTCGGCTTCGCTTTACAAATGATCTTTCGATGAGACGTGCATCGCCCAATTGCACACGTGCGCAACTGTTCATTTGTCGACTCTTATTTGTGATATACTTTTCTTTAATACATCCCCAATAATAAAACCCGGAGAATTCAGGTGAGGCGATCGTTGTGACCATAGAATTATAGTAATGCCTATCCTCTAATGTTAGAGACGTCTTAATGTTCAGTTTGTTAATGTGTGCTTTAATCCCTTGAATCTGCTATGTAAGTCTCTATAGCATATCACTATGACAAAAATGTTATGTTATATGATTTTTAGCTTCACCTTTAAGTAACTTCGTGAAAGCTATGCAGCTTTACATAGAAGTTAAAAAGTAAGCGGAATTGCCAAATCACTCACGAAGTTACTGTGGTTGCTGTCCAAACAAAAATAAGACTGCGAACCAGTGGAACATTATTAGTGCTATATGCAGGACTATATGTCCAAATCTAGTTCCGAAATAATTTGTATTTGATATATAAAAAATCATTATAAGCTTACATCTCTGGAATAATGTTAGCTGTAGCCTCACACATAGCTTTATAGAAGGGTTACAAACAAGTTTCTTAACTTGTTTAACCCACGAAACTTCTGTGATTGCTGTTCAAAAAAACTTGTCTTTCTAGTGCAAGGTATGGGAGAAAGAAAATGTTGAATATTTTTTAATATAACACACTCGTGTGGATAAATAATGTATTATATTTTTAAAAATTAAAAAAATTACCTATATACCTAATATAGGGTGGAAGCGTCAACGCTCCTTTTACGGGGACAGCATACCAGTAGGGTAAAACATTTTAAATCCATTTTGAAAAAATTTTACCCCTCAACAGTTTAGACGTAGGATTTTTTTTCATTTCACGACGTTTATCCATACGGTATTTCATGATGCCGTTACGAATAGATACCAATAACATAAACCTACTACTACAAAAATACTTTACTAAGCGGGACCGATCTGCTACTTTTCATTTTTATAGAAACATACTATAACGAGAAAGTGATAATTCTCGTTCTATTTTACGCAATTCAACATCGCCGCCTACGACTCGATTTCGTGAATGAGAAGTGCGACGTTATCGCTTTGACAGGTTTATATCTGTGTGCGTCATTCTAGACCACTGTTCCCCAACCAGTGGTCCGTAGAAGCCAAAATATGGTCCGCGAACGATTTTGATTTTATGACTGCCGATGGTGAGGCGAAGTTTTTATTTGATTATCAGTTAATTTTTATCATACCTACATGCATAGTGGTCCCTGCTACCAAGAATGGTGTAAAAGTGGTCCTTGATCAAGAAAAGGTGGGGAACCCCTGTTCTAGACAAATGGCGTTTTATTTTAAAACTATCATTTTATTGTTTGAAAAAAAACTTTTACATGTTTGCAATAATCTCGTTTTAATTGTTTAGGTTTTTATAGTTAAAACAGTGGTTTGATTTAAAGTGGTTCATCAAAAACACTCTGTATATATATGGAAAGCCTATTTCAAAGGCTTTAAAATGATTCCATAATCTCAAAAATATTTTTTAATTTAATCGAATTCAAATCACAAAGTAACAAAAAATTAATTAGTTAAAAACACCAAGGATAATTAAAATTAAACGAAAACAAAATGTTATGAAAAATTTATTAAATCTATAATTATTCTTGCCCCTTCTTGTCTGTATAATAATAGCTCTAAGACGCTTCCTCATCGACCTGACATTTTCTTCTTTATTCAACAAGTTTTCATATTATTAAATTTTCCCAACTTCATATCTGAAAAAAGAAATTACAATACGTTGATTTCAATAACTTACAAACGAACACTAGTATTATTTTACAGTAGATTAATAGATTTGTAGTGTATCTATATAACCGAAGAAGCCTTGGACATCAGCAGTCTCCGGCAGTTTTGACCACGTCACTCTCCGTCCGGCTTACAAAAAACGCATATAAATATTGCGCTTTTATAGGATCGCAGACAGTAATATATTTTATGAAATAAAATATATAAATTATTATATCGATGATTATAATTGATTTAATTTATTCTTTGCTCTAATAGGATAGATAGATATTGTATGAGACTTCGTTTTTACTTTTCATCTCTTTAAAAAACAGAACTAGCCGAGAAATATTAAAAAAGAAGAGATATTTTTACAAATAAAAGAATATTTACTATAATACTGAAGTGAAAATCGCTATTTATTAGGCCGTCGTGACGATACCGACTCGGGAAAATTATTCAATTTAAATTGTTTTTATTTCCTCCTTTTAGCAAATAAAACGGCTTTGAATTCCGCCATCACCACGCTGTCCCGAAAATTGGGCGGTACTTAGACAATTGTGTCTTTATACCAGTTTCCCTCTGTCTATCCTGTTGTGCGGGAGGGAAGAGGCGTAAAGTTATATATACAGTACTACATATAATTCACGCAAATATTCCGCATTGGCATAGCAATTAAGTTGTTTACGACTATGAATGTTTAATTATTTCCTCGAGTGGGAATCGAACCCACAATCTGTTGCGTTTACAGTCACACGCATGTCGCTGCGCCAGGACAGGACTAATTTAGATGTAACATTAATAATTATTTTGATTTATTAGAAAACAATCGTAATTACATATTATTTTTTATATAAAAGATATACACACCTGCTTTGTACATTAAGCACATGTACTTTTCAGTATAAGACAATTTTCGGAGCTTGGTTTCTTGATAACCTGAAATAAATAAAGGATGTTGAACTTTCATGTTATCATTATATATTTAAAAAAGAACAAATGTAAAAATCAGACGTGTGTGTGGTCAACATGGTGGTATGGGTTCTCTCTGTTGAGGGAGACCTGATAGGTCGATTCATCATATTATATTTTATATTCCTATGCTATATGCACATAAAAATATATTGAAAATCATTAACTATAAATTGTGTTATAATTTTAATCCAATTTTTATATTCTGCATCATCACAATGAACAAAAAAATTATTTACACTTTTGCACTGTATTATAGTATGTATTAACTTTTCTTTTTTTTTCGTTTTGGCAAATAAAAATTTCATTAAATGGGTGGATTAATCATCCTTCTTTTCGACCATTTAATAATATTAATTTAATACAAGTACCATATCAATTCTTCAAGTGATAAAGTAAGTCAGCCAACCCATAAATTAATTGAAGAAAAATATATAATTAATTAATCTCTTATAACTTTTACACTATGTTATTTATATACATTTTAATAAGTTATAAATACAATTTGAACAACAAGTTTAAATTATACAAAGTTGTTTAACACATACCTTTGTAAGGATAAGTAAATATTCCATTATTCCTGTAACAAGAAAAAAAAACGTGGTTTATAATAACTTGTAAATTAAAAATCATATATAATTTTATAATGTATATTAATCAGACGCGTGTGTGGTCAACATGGTGGTATGGGTTCGCTCTGTTGAGGGAGACCTGATAGGTCAAAGTCATCATATCAATATTTTCATAGTTTACTCATTCACTATAACATTTTATTTCTATTTTGCTTCGCGCTTTATCCCCTACGCATAGCATGTTAGGCAGAGGGAACCTAGTGGTAAAACATATTAAGACACCTCCCTTTTTGTGTTTTTCTTTTATTTTCAACAATATTGTAAGGTAATTTAACTATCTATATATATAAAAGGACTTGTGCTGACTGACTGAGGTAAGACGCACGCAGAGCCGTAACCGCTGATGGTAGAAACGTGAAATTTGGGCAGATGTTTATTTTCATATTCTGGACATCCACTAAGAAGGAAATTTGAAAAATTTTAACCCTAAAGGGATGAAATAGGAGTTAAAAGTTTGTATGGAAAAAAAAAATTATCTGCACCGATTTTTATAAAATTTGAAATTCAGATTTTTAAAAATATTTCCTTGAACACGTGTTTCATGGTTTTTAGGAGTTCACCTACTAAAGGTTGAAATAAGGGGTTGAAAGTTTATATGGAAAAATATTTAAATCGCCACCGATTTTTATAAAAAAATAAATTCAGACTGTTAAAAATATTTTATTGAACATGTTTTTTTAGAATCCACCCCTAATAAGCGCGCCCTCTAGTTAATTATAATAATTATTTTATTTGTGTTGAAGTATATTAGACTTATTATAAATCGAAATTATTACAATTTATAAAGTATACATAAATTTATTTCAATATATAAGATAATAAAAAATTGTGTAAACTTACATTCAAACTATGCATTGTTTGATTATAATTTACTACTTCATTTGATTTCTTCAGTTGAAATGTCGTTAAAAATCTTGATATATCTAAAACAAAAATTTTGTTTTAATATAATTGTCGTAAACAGACTTAAATATAATAATCTGTGGTTAGATCAGACGCGTGTGTGGTCAACATGGTGGTTTGGGTTCTCTCTGTTGAGGGAGACCTGAAAGGTCGAGTCATCATGTCATTCATATAATAGAAACAAGTGATTATTTAACTTCACGAATGTAGCTTCACGCTGTATCCCGCATTTAGCAGGATTAAAACACTCCGTTCCAACTTCACGTCCAATTTCCGACCGAGACATTGTCTGTCTGTGTCGCATGGTGGAAGTAATCGCCGCAATTAGCTATAATACCAGTTAGGAAATGAGAGTAAGTGGGAATCAAATCCACAAATGTTACGTTCAAAATCAGACGGATATATAATGATTGTATAGAATATAATGCATAAATGAACTTGACAAATGTAAGTCTTTAATAAACTTTTTAATAAAGTACTAATAAATTAAGTTTTTAATTATCGCTTAACATAATAAATAGAAAACTTACCCAAATTAGACATTTAGAAATTGCAAGAAACATTTTCTGTTGTATTTTTGTACCTGTAATTTTTTTTAGAATTAAAATAACATAAATAATAAGTACTAAAAATAATTTATGCTAAAACAATCAGCGTGGATAGTTATGTTAACAGCATCATAATCAGATGTCCCTATCTAAAATCATCATTTAAAAAAAAAAGAAGATACAAATTTTAATACAGTGAAAACTCCAAATAACACATACAGCACTCAATTTAACGACATTCCATTAGCACTAAACGGTGATGATGAAAATGATGTTGAGGTCAGTTGTGGCACAGAGGTGAAATGCTTATGCATGCGACAGTTCCCACTCACGGTAATATTTAAATTTTCATTTACAAGCTCTGATAATGGGGCAAAGCGCGGCGTTGAGTTCCCCCGTATAACACGCATTTTGTTGACAAAATGATTCTGTTGGGTAGCCTCCTAAATTTGCTATAATGTGGAGAAGCTAAAAGAAATAGTATCTGCAGTGTCGTTATACAGAATTTACACTATAGTTTTATCCAACTAATTGTAATATTTTAGCATTGTCATAACTGAAGAAACTTACATAATGAAAGAGTTAAGATGCAATGATGGCAGATGTAAGTGTTACCTGTAAATAAAATCATTTGTTAGTAAAAACAGAGGAAAACGAAAGATTAAAAAAAATATATTAATAATAAAAATCAGTGAGGATAGTTATGTTAACAGCATTATGCAATCAGATGTCCCTATCTAAAATCATCATATAATGTATATATTTTTGGTTGGTTGAACACTATGTTTAATAAATAGTACCCAGACTATTAAGATTGTACTGTATCTTTATATTATATGTAAAAAATAGTAACACTTACATTTCACATTAAACATTTTCCATTTGCTTTTCATTGTTGTTGGTTTTCTTTAACCTTTCGGTTAAGTACATCGCA
The DNA here is from genome assembly GCA_018249695.1 of Heliconius erato demophoon. Taxonomy (NCBI): domain Eukaryota; kingdom Metazoa; phylum Arthropoda; class Insecta; order Lepidoptera; family Nymphalidae; genus Heliconius; species Heliconius erato. The sequence continues at coordinate 1,761 of DWQW01010223.1, read as the reverse complement.
ATAAGCTGTAAAAATAGTAACAATTTCAAAATCTGGCATATTTCAGTTATTTTTGTTTCTAAATTAAAAAGAAAATCAGATAGGAGCGAAAGACAATGAATGTTATACATCAAAGCACTCAGATGAACTATGGGGTCATCACTTGAAAAAAAAACCATTTTAAAAATTCATATCAATTGCAAAGGTCACACACTGCAATGGATTTGTTCTTCATGCTTTATCCAATACATAGCAGGGTAGGCGAGGGAACCTAAACACTCCATTTCCCATGCGTCACCCAATTTACCAACTTTTGGGAGCACGGTATTTAGTGGACAATTTCAACATCATACTTTGTCTACCAGAGAAGCCAAATGAAAATATTTTTTAATCTCATCATTTCCCAGAGTGCATTTTAAACCCATATTTGTTGCCCATTTACAATTAGATGCTGCCATCCACTACAATAGCCATTTGAGGCTGCTGTAGCACATATTAATAGATAATTATTTCAAAACAAATGCTTTAAAAATAGATTTAAAAGTTGCACGAAACTCTAGTTACAATTATAATATTTCAATACTTACATTAAAAATGAATTGTCTACTTCAAGTTTTCTATCAAACAACTTCATATAAAACTTCATGCTAAAACAAAAAAAGAACAGTATAAAAATTATGAATAATAAATTATTTTTTAAATAAATATTTTTAAAAAATCAGATAGGAGCGAAAGACAATATGCGTTATACATCAAAGTACTCAGATGAACTATGGGATCATCATTAGAATTTTTGTTCTAAATACACTTGTTATTTACTTACTAATTATATTATAATATATTTATAATATATAAATATAATAGACAATTTTTTTATTAGTTTTATGCTGTATCCCACATACAGCAAGGTGGGTAGAAGAAAAACCTCATGTTAAAACACTCAGTTCTCCACATGCCGCCGAGTTCTGGAGGCATTGCGTGTTGATTGGCGGAACTCGTCGGAGAGCGAAGAAATGAAAATATAAATATTTCATATCCTCAAGTGGGGATCGAACTCACAACTAGTTGATTTTACAGTCACACTTTGTGCCCCTATGCCATGACTGGCCTCAACTTTTTTTTACACATTTTTCTTTTTTGCTGTATTCTGCACACAGTAAGGTAGGCAGAAGGAACCTAAGGCAACTATTTTCCTTATCATATTTAGTCGACTAAATACATAAAAACATTATTTGATATATTCTTACCTGTATCCACTATGGACCTTGTAGATCACACAAATATTAATGATACCTGTCAACAAAATCGAAAATATAGAATAAAAATTAACCTTTCATAGTATTAATTGAAATTAATAATTCAGTATGCTAAAAAGCATATATTTTGCATCAAACCTCACAATTGGAAGGCCCTACTCTAAATTATACTAAAAATACTAGAAAAATTAATTTACCAAATAAGTTAAATTACGAAAAGAAAAATTACCAGATAAGTTTACCATGAAGATCCTAATCTAATAGATAAACCAAAAGTGAGGCAACAGAAGGTTTTCAGCTGCACTGCGCTTTCATCATTATAAAAAGAATTTTAAAAGATACTAATAAATTATAATATAGCTGTTTTGCATTACAACAAAACAGTTATTATGTTACTTCGAAACACACAGCGTTGATTGAAGAAGCAGTCTCTTAATTTTGCCTTTATGTTCAAATAATTTGTGCAACTTACCGAATAATCCTCGATATACTTTCCTCTTTCACTTCTGCAGTGACGTACGTCATC
>DWQW01010222.1:0-12318 GCA_018249695.1 Heliconius erato demophoon | reverse complement strand
ATATATATATATATATATATATATATATATATATATATATATATATATATATAAGACAAAGTCCATCTAAAATAATTGCTACCTCATCAGCTTCATGCGGAAGTTTTAAACACTTAGTGGCAGCGAGCTAAAGTTGACCAACAACAATTAGAATTATGCACTTCGCATAACTTTGCATACAAATGTTTGCGTTTCCACTACTGGCTCTTGGTGTTGGCGTAAATTCATTTTCACTTAAAGTTTTGTTTCTAGATTTTAAAATATCGTTTAAGTTCTTACATTGACTTAACTTAATTATTCTAAATGTAGAGGTTAAAATATTGAGGCTGAAATATTAAAAAAATATACTAATATATACTTCCCTATATACTAACATGAAACTAGTGTCAAGACACTCCGTTCTCTACTTTTCGGCCGAATTTGAGACATTGTGCACTCGTGGCGTAGTGAGACAACGTCTGTCAGTGAACACGTTTCTTGTGGGTTACATCCTGGGGACATGAATACATCATAACTTTGAGTTCCTATATGCTATATACTAAGAAAATTGACATCATTTTATTCCAAAAACTGACAATTTAATTTACAAATGTATACTATCTCTAAAAGTAATCTATACTAAATATATGAGCGCCATATGTAGAGATGAGAATACAGTGCAACGAACTTTCGTTGACATTGACTCTTTAAGTAAAGAAAAACTTATTTTCACTAGTGTCAAGTATTTAAAGTCTTGTTTGCTTTTGCATTTTCTATTATAACTCTAGAAATGACAACTGTTTTTTGTTTTTTAGGAATAACTGCCTCAGCCTTATTATTAAGGTCTTGCCAACACTACAGAAGTAGCCCTAAATATTTTGTTAAGAAGATCTATTATTCTAATTGTTACATATTCTTAATTGTATTCAAATGACATTTTAAATTTACAGTATGCTTTATGGTCTATATATGCATATATATCTAGTCGATACTAGCCAAGGAAAAATAATTAATTGCACTATAAACTGTATCTTTTCTTAATGGCTTGATTTTGCGATGACAGGCGTAAAATAATTAGCCTGTGTCACGAGTAGTAAAAAAAACTGGAATGAAATTGTATCTTCCATAAAAAAGATAAGAAATATCATTTAAAGAAAATAAATTACAACAATAATAAAAAAGTTTCAATATAAAAAAATACATTAAAAATATAAGAATGGTTGAATTTAGTACCTTTCTTTTATGAATTTTGTTTGAAAGCATAACCTTTTTAATATTAGCCAGTTGAATAGACCGTGCATAAAAATTTTGGAACCCTATAAAAAAATCTTTACATTAACTGGGTATCATTATCTGTCTCAACAGGCGTCTGCTCCCTCGGAGGACCATTAAAATCTTCAGAATGTAAATGCTAAATCATCCAGCAAAAAAGGGAAACTTTGATATGCCAAATATTCAGAAAGCTTGAGAAATTCGAGAACCTCTTAAAGCCTCTAAATGGAGGTCGATGTCAAAGTGCCAAGTTGTGAGGGACATCGGAACTTAAGTCACGTCATAATTTAATAAGCTTCGAATAATTCAGTTCATTCAAGAGTTTAGTGAACGAAGTTGAAATGAAGGAACTGCTAATGAATTTCTGATGTCGGATTTGGCAAATTACTTATTATTATAAAATTATATGATGGCGCATAATTGTTACGAAATCTGAAAGATGGTTAGTATTCGTGGAATATATATTGTGTATATTCCTTGCAATAAGTATAAACGAACTTTAAGCAAGGACGTCACTGAACTTTAGAATATATTTGTGAAACTGAACCCTGCCATGTTGAAGAAGAAAAATACCTTAAAACAAAACACATTTTTTTTATTAATGCAAATATATTTAACAATTTACCCGAGAGAAATTAAGGCAATTAAAGCGAAGATGTTAAATAGACATGCGTATTCATTGCATTTGCATGGTCATGCATGTTGTTAGAGCAACATCTCCTACATGACGCTTTGATATTCAAATATATAATATGATAAATTTTCATAATAATTTAGAAAATAAATCAGTACGTCCCGCACACACAGCAGGGTAGGCAGAGGGAACCTAGTGTTAAAACACACTGTTCCCCAATTTCCGCCCAGTTCCGGAGACATTGCGTGTTGAGTGGCGGAAACCAACGCCGCGCTTTATCTCGACACTAGAGCGATGAAATGAAAATATAAATGTAAGTAAATATTTTATCTCCTCGAGTGCTCGATCGAACCCACAACCAGTCAATTTTACAGTCACACTCTATGCCCCTGCGCCACGACTGGCCTCATTTGAAGACAATTTTGAAAATGAAGATATTATAAAAAATGTTTACAAATACATAATACTAAGAAGAAATTAAATTTTAGGAATATAGACATGTATAAAACAAAACCTAATTTATATAGGTACTTAGAGGTATTATTGGAAGAAATCTATAAAAAAACATCCCCAACAGTTACAATTCATTCTTTTTTATTATCCCCGTAAGCTGGAATATGAGAATATAACGCCGTCCATAAATATATTCTTCAGATATATTTCAGCAGAATTCCGCCTATGATCAATTGAATCATTTTTTTCTTATCAACTTATAAACAAGGATTTGCAATGATTTAACAATTATCATAAAATATCAGGGCATTTATGTTAAAAAAATTTTTCATTATAAATTACTTAGCACTATTCTTTGTATTGAAAAAATCAAAGCACTAATAAATAGCAATTACAGTAACAAAATTTATATATAATTTTTATAGATAGAGACTAGTGGTGACCCGCCCGAGGCTTTGTCGCGTGAACTATACAATGTTTTATTGAATACATAATATGTACGTTTGCAGCACACTCATAGTGATTTCGAATGTAAAAATTATAAATACCTTGAGTATAAATATATATTATAGTAATTTCCATAAAGATCCAAGAAGAAGAGAAAGATCAGTCGTGGCGCAGCGGCACAAAGTGTGACTGTAAAACCGACTGGTTGTGGGTTCGATCCCCACTCGAGTAGATGAAGTATTTACTTAAATTTATATTTCCATTTCTCCGCTCTAGTATCGAGGCAAAGCGCGGCGTTGAGTTTTGCCACTCAACACGCAATGCCACCAGAATTCGGCAGAAAGTGGGGAACGGAGTCTCTTTACACTAGGTTCCGTCTGCCTATCCTGTTGTGTGCGGGATACAGTGTGAAGCTGAACCATAAAGATTCTATTTATCTTCAATATTTATGATAAAATATTTTTCTTCGAATGTAAACAGGCTTAATGATTAAACAACTGTGATAAGGATTATTCATATCCAGTTATCTATATTTTAACTGATATAATTATACCTAGGACATAAATATAGATTTTCTAGATGATAAAAATTCATATTAAAAAAATAAGTTACAATCATTAAAAAAAAACATTACAAATAACCACTAACCTTGCTTTCTTAAAATGAACACAATCACACAATGAACACAAAATGATTTCTGGTCGGTTTCCATGAGGCGTGGGTTCGAGTCCCGCTACGTTCAAATTTTTATACATTTTCTAAATAAGTATGTTTCTTTCCTAAGTGTGAAATAACACTTTAAACATAACGCAGAAAATCTAATATATTTATAAATTCAATATATACCTACAGTCCACACCGCTCATCATTTACATGTTGATTTAACTAAATTACAAGGCGTCTCATATCACATGAGTGCCAGAACAGCTATATAGGTGTATTAGATGTACGTCCTCGCAAGTATAACCTCTGCCTGGATATGCAAATTAAATTTAGAGCTCGCGGCGGACGACGCCATTAATCCGAATCTGGCTCTAATCTCGGCAGCTGGATGACGACTTAAGGTGTAGCCATATTTTTAAATTTAAAACCTTTTTTTATAATACAATAATAACTGAAATATTTTCTAGTTAATTATTACTTTATTTTGTTTTAATTTTGTAGCTCTGTCCTACGTAGTATGGAGACCATGGCATTTGGAGATCCGTTCTCTCTGACTACCCCGCTAGAGATACGGCGTGAAGTTAGATTAGATTAGATTTATTATAAAAAAATCATGATTTGCTGTAGTATTTTCATTTGTCATTATAAGATTTTATTTATAGCAGGGTAGGCAGAGGGAACCTTGTGTTAAAATTCTCTGTTCCCCACAAACATATCACATTTTGTTAATGTTGTAAATGGCTGGTAAAAGCAACTAAGTGAGACCGGTACTTTTTCAGCTTCACGCTGTATTCCGCATATAGTAGGATAGACATCGGAACTTAGTGTTAAGCCATTCTCTTCTAAACTTTTCGCTAAAATCTCGAAGTATTGCGAGTTAAGTGGCAAAACTCTACGCCGCGATTTGCCTTGTTGCCTTATTGTTAAAAAAAAATAATAAATTATTAATTTCCCCGATCAACAAACGGACCCATAAAAATCACATATGCAGTTACAGGCTGGTACCCCTGCGCCACGACGGCCTCAGTTTTGTAATACACTCGTAAAAGTTAAGTTAAGATTCATACAAAAGTTTTACCAGGATTAGAAAGCACAAAAAGTCTCACGTATAAAAATTTTAAAGTATTTTTCTTTCCTAAGTGTGGAATAACAATTTAAAAATGTTAAAAAAAGAAATAAAATAATCATTTTAAGTCAAAGTAAGTACAAAATAATTGTTATAATTTTTAACAAAAAAAACTGACTTCAACCGGATTTCATTATCAGAATCTAACCAAACTCACATCAAACTACCCTTGAAGTATATTCTTTCAAATAAAAAAAAAATATCAAAATCAGTTCACCCACTCAAATGGTCTGAGGTAACAAACAACAAAATACAGTCGAATTGATATCCACCCCCTTTCACAGAAGTCGGTTAATAAAACGACTTCCCTCTCCCCTTTAAAGCGTGGAGCCTTAATTTAACCCAGCGAGGTCACCGTGACCATTGCCACTCAGCCTCAGTTAGTGCTACTTACCGTGATTCCGCACTAACGTCGTTTCTATGCGCATATTTAGCTTTCATATCACAAAGTTATATTGGCTGTGGAGTGTTATTAACATTTACGCTTTTAACTAAGCGAGGAACTTTAGTTAACTATAGTGATTCTAGTTAACTATAGCATTGGGTAGTATTTACGTACAATTGAATGGTTTAGATTTGGGGTGACAATGTATTTTGGTTATTTTATGTAAGGGTTATTGAGGCAGTTGTGGTTTTAGCGTTGTATGTTGGTTATAGGTTCGATTGCTGTCGGAGAAATTAAATATTTCCAACCAAACAACAAAGCGAGGCGTTTATTTTAGCCAATCAACACTTAATCGACCATACAGTGGAAAATAGAGAATCTTAAGACTAGATTTTTTATGTCTACAAAAAAGTAAAATTTATATTATGGCCGGGATTTATAAATTATAACAATAAACATTAACATTTAACACAATACATAATGTTATCTTCTTTTCTTAAATGAAGTATAGCATGAAATAGCTTATATTAATAAAAGTATCCAATTCAAGAAATAATTAAAGGTTTATTATCAGGGTTGACGCTCAGTCATCATCATCAGCTTTTGACGTTCATTGTTGGACATAGGTCTCTCCCCAAGGATCACCACGCGCGCCTATTCCCACGGCCTGGAATGTTACGGCTGGCTCGGTAGGTGTGCCAGCCCATCACACCAAAGTATCAAAATTTCAATTATTTTAAATAATTATTCCCCACAAAATTAAAAAACACAAAAAATTTACCATTTTTTTATGTACCGTGTTATTTCTTGTGAAAAACTGAATCTTGATATATCTTTTACTCAATTTATAATTAAAACATTTTCACAGTGCTTTTGTGAAAACCTGACACGGAGGACATAATAAAGATATTTAATAATATAAAGGAATATTGTACAAGAGCTTCCATTGCAGTTTAAAGTTCTATACTTCATTTTGAATAAGAGGGTGCACTAACAAGGATTCATATATAATTAAAATTTGCACTAACTAATAATAAGTAAAAGTTTTTTTTTTTGAGTATGGAGTACAACGTTGAGTTTCGCCACTTCAATGTGTCGAAACCGGGGTGGTATCTGAGAACGATGTATCTTGTTATTCGGCTCTCCTTATCCTACTATACGGGAAAAATGGTGATGCAATTTTTTAAGAATCCTAAATCGCATGATCGAAGAAGCTTAACCAAAAGAGTCATCAAATATAACCTGTAGAAGCCTCCCATACTCATACATTCAAAGGGCTCAATAAACGGCAAATCCTACACAAACGACTCAAAATGAAATACGATAACCTTAAATAACGTAAAAGGTTCGCAGAATCCACTTCTTATTGAAAGACATCATTATAAGAAATATCAATATTTTTTTTTATTATACACTTTTTGATATTGACTCTTATCCCTTGCTAATACGGTGCATGTTTGGTTATCATAAAAAATAGACGAGAAAATTGGAAAATTGAAGGCAATCTTCCCGCCGATGAAAATGTAAATTTAATCCATTACATTTGTATGTTGCCGTCAGTACATTACGTCCGACCAATTAATTTTCAATTTGATCGCTATGAAATATACTCGATGCTCTTTTGAGTCTGTTGCTCACTGATTAAAATCTTTTGTGTCTGTTCACCCCGGTCCTTATAATGTTTTTTTGGTGAAATCATTCATTATTTTCGTCTCTTTACAATTTTTTTTTTGATTAAATATCAAGTGAAATGTTAAATATTTTTTAAGGACGCTGATATCTGACTGTGACCAGTGATGTAGGGTGTACAGTTATCAAAAATTGTAACTATACCTACTTTACATTTAAGATTGATTGTAAACCTGTTTCCTGGTACTCTGATAAATAAAAAATATATGCAATATCTAATGCTTAAATAATATGTAGGACCTATTTAAAAAGTAATTTATAATAATCAACTTCACGGTGTATCCCGCAAAGAGCAGGGTGGGCAGAGGGAACCTAATGTTAAGACACTTCGTCACCCACTTTTCGTCAAATTCTGGAGGTATTCATGTTGAGTGACAAAACTTAACTCGGTGCTTTGCCTCGACAACAAAGCTAAGAAATGAAAATATAAATATTAAATAAATATTTCATTTCCATGAATGGGGATCTAACCCACAACCACTCGATTTACCAGTCACATTTTGTGCCTCTGCGCCACGACTGAAAGTCATTTATTATAAAAGAATATTTTCTTTAAGTATAAAATAAAGAACAAACTTTAACTACACTTTGTTCTCTACTTTCTTACTCCCCGAGTACCAAACCCACGAACATAACTTTTACAGTCAGATGCTTTTTCACTGCGCCACAATTCCCCCTTAAAATAGCTCAACTAAATATTTTAATTTAACATAAGATATTTCTTGTGTCTATTATCTATTAAGAAACAAAACATAGTCGGTGTAATCTAAAAAACATAGTTTATCTCCATACTGCCATACCTATTAGTAAATTTATTTAACAAATACAGTTCCTTAAATTTTGTATGTAATTATCAAAGATTATTTTAGTGTGAAATTGAATAAGCCTATAAACAGTATTAATGAAGTAAAAGTTTCAGTTTCCAAATTGGTCGTTCTCTTACAAATACTAATTACCATCTGACCCGTGCCCCAATGATCCCTTTATTACATGAGTAAATTGCCTCTCAATATTTTGGTTATTATTTCCTGTATTGTAAACATTCCAAAGAGCTTTTACGTATTAAATTTATAATAATAATAATAATATTTAAATGCTTATGAGGTTAGTCGTAGCGCAGAGGCACAAAGTGTGACTGTAAACGCGACTGGTTGTGTGGTTCGATCCCCACTTGAGAAAATGAAATGTTACTTAAAATTTATTTTTCCATTTCTTCGCTCTGGTGTCGAGATATAGCGCGGCGTTCAGTTCCGCCACTCAATACGCAATGCCTCCAAAATTCGGCAGAAAGTGGAGGACGGAGAGTCTTAACACTACGTTCCCTTTTCCTACTCTGCTGTGTGCGGAATACAACATGAAGCTGATTTAAATGTTTGTAATTTTTTACTATTTTTCTCAAAAAGTTGACTTTGCTGCATCGCGTTCCGTTGCCTAAGCCACAACAGAGCCATTATGTCATGAATGACGTTTAAATAGTTTATAATTACATATTTCTATATAATAATATAAGTTACTATAATTTTAATAGCTTTACTATTCCCATCGCAAGATAGAAGGAACCTAGTGTTAAGACTCCGTTACCCTTCTGTCAATATCCGCGATATCACGTTTACTTTACTTACCAGAGCAAGAAAATCACATTAGTTTAAATATAATAATTCCTCCTAATGTGGATCGAATTCACAACCATCACACTTACAGTCAGATACTGTTCCACAGCGCCACGATGGCTACCACTACACACTTCTATAATCCGATCCTAGTTCATGGTTTACAGTAATAGAATTTGTAACTCCAAATTTTGTAGAATTCATGAAATACATGACATTATTTTTTTTGTTATTTTATATTAATATTTCTCTTGTTAAATGTTATATTTCCTTTATGTATATAAATATATATACATGTATATAAATATATATACATAGAGGGAATATATTTATATAGTTTTATTTATCTATCTATCTAAATATGTGTAGTAAAACCAGGTTAATTTTGAAATCATAATAATTAATATAGGCCACTATAAAACAATGGTCGAGATCGTTTGGATAGTCCTACCCTTACCCTAAGTTATAGAGGCGTTGCTATAACTTTTGTTGTCAACCGGAAGCGGTTGGAAACTAGAAACTCCTTTCTTGTTTATTTCCTTTTATATGAATACGACATTTTATAAGAAAAAAAATGCTTATAAAAGTAAAATCAAATCAACTTCACGCTGTATCCCGTTCACAGCAGGGTATGTATTGTTAAGACATTTCGTTTTCAACTTTCCCCCGAATTCTGGAGACATTGCGTGTTGAGTGGCGGAACTCAACGCCGCACTTTGCCTCGACACCAGAATGAAGAAAAGAAAATATAAAATTTAAATAAATATAATCCAATCCAATTCAGAAGACGAATTATTTTAATTAGTTGAAAATGAAAAACAAGATTTCCAAGAGGCGCGGGTTTAAATTCCGCTACGTTATAATTGTTATATGTTGTCTTAATAAGTATTTTTCTTTCTCAACTGTGGAATAAAACTTTAAAAATGTTAGAAATTATAGATTACTTTCGCAAAAATTTTTTATGACAAAAATATATTAAAAACATGAATAAAGTCAAAATATCATATTCTCAAAAGATGTAATGGCAAATAGTTCCCTGATACGTATATCTAATGGATATAATCAAAGGGGTCAGGTAAGGGTTCGCTCCGTAAGGTAATGTTATACGAGTAGATATGACCGACAGGTATTATTTCCCGCAATGCAGACAACGCTGCAACTATTATATGATTGGTACAAGTTTTTATTTTTATAAATAAATAAAATAAAATAAAAATATTTCAGATTAATATCCATATCTGTATAGTGTTAGTGAGTTAACAACAATTTTTTTCTTATGAATTATGTTAAGATTCAAATAAAAATTTATGTAAAGATTTTTTTTCGTGTATATTATTAGGGAGTATTAAAAATAGTTTTAGTATACCTAGTCATAGAATAATCATTTAAAAATATACAACTCAAAACGCTTGAACGCTTACACGATGATTCTGGGTTCGATTCGGAATAAATTCTTTTAATTTTCATCGACCTGTCAACAAGACAAAAGCGTCATGTTACCGTTATTCCACACGCAGTGACTCTAAATTATGTCAAAATTGGACTATTTGAACGTGGGGAATACTAATAGGTTCCTTCTAAAAAATCGAACTATTAACATTTTAAGATTCCACATTTTCTTATTAATACTTTAAGTCTTGATATGTATATATGATAGTATTATTGCATATACATATATACGAGATCGTATGTAAGCTTACCGCCATACCAGTTTTCTATAACTATTTAAAAATATGCTCAAAATATTAAAATGCTACGCTTAAACCGTACTTACATTCATCGATTTTGAATAATTAAAATATCGCTTCAGCCTACAACATACGGTGGTCCCGAGAGGATCGAATACCCGCGCTTTGATTACTGTTTTCCGTGTACGGACATCGACTAGCGTAATTTACTTGGTATCATAAAACCGCCCATGCTCGTTTCGACATGTTTGTAACGTGCTACGAACGTTGACGTGTATGTAAAATCATTCTAACAAATATTATAAATGTGAGAATAATATGTGAAGAAATTTGATAGATTGAAAAACGATGTAATTAGAAACAAGACAAAGGCTATTGATATTACAGTAAAAATGAGAAGGCTTAAATGGAGATGGGCAGGGCACATGCCGCGAGGTGAAGTTGGAAGAGTCCTTTGCCGACTCGCAAACAGATCTGCAGAAAATAAAGAAACAAGAAATATTATTTTAGTAAGATTTAGATATATTATATTAGTAAGATTATATGATCATAATATGTTATGTGGTATCTTCATGTTTGGTTATGTCAAGATTGTTATACCATGATCTGAATAAAAGACTATATTATATTATTATTATAATTTTATTACATAAGCCACAATTTACTGAAAGATTTTATATAATTTGGTTACAATATAACAAGCAAAAGTGACAGAAATTGCGTTTGAATTGCCCGTTTAATACAAATATAAATTTCCTTAAGTAATAAAATTATAGTATGTTTTTATAAATTTAAGAACTGAAGATCGACTCCAGCGGCGTGTTACCGTAATGGTCTATGTCAAGCTGTGGACTAGAACAGGCCGTTGACGATAATGACGAAAGGTGGTTTTACCTAACTTAATTTCGAGATATCTTCACCCGGTTAAGCTGAAATTTTATATACAATTTTATCAATGGATATCAATGCATGGTAGTTATGTGACATCATCGTAAATCCAACATGGCGAAACACCCAAGATGGCTAACTAAGTTAAGTTTTGTCAATGCATTCCTACAATATGGGTCAATGTCAAATAAAGATTATTACTTGCGTAGAAAAACCAGTCACATAAATAATAACTTAGTTTGAAACTAAATAAATACTGAATACTTTAAGTATTCAGTATTTATTCTAACGACCCGTTTTTAAATCATATAAATTTTATAATGGCGTCATTATTATTAAATTGGTAGTAAAAGTTTTATTGGAAATTTTGAAAAGCTTTTTACTTTCAAATTTTTAACTGTTATTACATTTTACTCCTTTATATTTAAAAATGATAACAATAATATCATTTGAGTGCATTTTTTTTAAATATAGGATTTGTTGGTCAATGAAAATTATGCTCCTTTATTTAAAAATATTATAGATCAGGCATTCATTCATTTATACATAGAAGCAATTAATTCAAGTCTCTGTTTACTCTGTTCCGCGGGGGACGCCCTTGCCGCCGATGGCATCCTCGCATGCAGCCACGTGGTACCTGCACTTTATCCAATTTATGAAAATATTTTTTTCGTGATTGAATGTATAAATTATATATCTGTTGGCCAATATTTGGATGCAAATATTAGGTACAATCAATTCCAGCAATTTTATTATTTATTTTGTGTTGTTACATGATAGGATATACATTTTGTGCTAATCACTTAATATTATTTAAAAAAATGTTAGTATATATACTAAGACAATTGTCATAAATGTAATACAATCAAAGTATTAACATATAAAGGATGTATGAATATAATTGGGAAAAAAATGAAAAGCTCAAGAACATACAGAATATTTTCCGCGTCCACCAAATAACATTCAGAGTTGTGGATTACGGAGGGGAAACGCTTTTGTAGAGGATTTTAATTTAGACCGTTATTGAATTTTTCGTGATTGTAAACTAGTTTTCCCGATTCTTTGGTGGGTTAAACTTTGACTTTGTGCTAAAAGCTGGTAGATCTTTGCAGAATAAGCATATAAAACCTGTACTGACTTCTAATGAATCATTTTTACCATGATTTTATTGTTTCTCATCTAAAATATATTAAACCATAGTTTTGGTATCAAATATTATAATATGGATTTTATGGGGTTACAATACGAAACGTAAAATATTATGTTCGTCCTAAATGTAAATTATTATATTCTTAAAAAAATTAAAAAATCAGCTTCACGCTGTATCCCGCACACAGCTCCCTGCAGAGTGCGCGGGAGGCAGAGGGAACCTAGTGTTAAGACACTCCGTTCCCCACTTTCTGCCGAATTCTGGAGGCATTGCGTGTTGAGTGGCAGAACTCAACGCCGCGCTTAAACTCGACACCAGAGCGAAGAAATGGAAA
>DWQW01010221.1:0-12318 GCA_018249695.1 Heliconius erato demophoon | reverse complement strand
AGCCTACAACTTGTCGCATTTACAGTCATACTTTGTACCGCTGCGCCACAACTGGCCTTAACTGACCTAAGATTCTCATATACGTATTGTAATAGAGTTAAGCTCCCTATTTACAATTGGAAGATCAAGGTAATGAAAATGCTATAAATTTGTTCAAACGTGAGATTTTAATGTACAATCATATTGTGTTCAGACACTTTTGTTAGTAAGTTATGATAAAAAAATAGGTACGAAAACGGAGTGACAGAATGGAGTATTAACATTAGGTTTCCTCTGTATATTCGTATATACGGTACAGCGCATAAAATAGCTTTTTTTTTGTGAAAATGTAAGCAATTGGTTATGTATGGCCAACAAACGCATAAAGTCGGTCGTTTGATAATACTCGAACAAATTAGCCTGATATATTTGTATATTTTTTGGTATAGAATCAAATTTTAGTTCTCACCTGCAACAGATTTCAAACTAGTAACTTTCATAACTTCCCACCATTCCACCACAATGGTTGTATCACACAAATTACCCAACCAAACAATTTTAGGCGTCCAAAACTCTTAGGTGAATGAACGTTTACATATAAAATTAGTAAATCATTGACTCTGTACATACATCTACATATTATATATGCGCAAGTAATATGCGCAGGCGCCGATCTAAAACTCCCCGATACTCGCGCGCCGGGGCCACCGACCGACGTTACATATTTAGAAAAAAATATTTGGCAAATGCACAGTGCAATGCACTTTACATCTGCGTACAGATTGATTGGCCACGATGGTGGATATATATACGAGTTCTTTAAGTTTTATTTGAAAATACATGTGAGTACATATAGTATTGTATGTCGAAAGTACATATATTATTTACATTTTTTTCTGTTTTTCATGTTGTATTCCGCACGTTGCAGGGAACCTGGAAATAAGACACTCCGTTCCCATTAAGACACTTGCGTTCCCCAATTTCCGGAGATTTTGATTTCTGGAGGCATTGCGTGGTGAAAACGCAACGCCGCGATATAATAATAGAGGGATCTATATACATAAAATTTGTATTAATATTCATGTATTGTTTATTGCATTATTAATACATATATTAAGTAAGTTGTTAACATCATACTTAATGTATGTACTAGTAATATATGTACATATATTGTTAATTGTTTATTTGGGACCATCGTGGCACAGTGGAACATCCGTATGTTGCTTCCCACTCGGGGGAATGAATTATTCTATTACCAAAGGTAAAGCAAAATGCGGCGGAATTAGTTCCTCCACCTCAATAACCAATATATCGGATTCGTACAGAGAGGGGAGTACGGACAGTTTTGGCACTAGGCTGTATTTGCTTATTTCGTTATGTAAGGGATGCAGCATGAAACTATGTGTAGTTATGATTATAATGTATATATTTTGTATTAAAATTAATTATTAAAAATTATGATGCTTTTTATTGAAGTTCTCAATTTTTTTTTATTAAAAAAAAAATAAAAAAATATTTATCACAAATTTACTAAAGAAAGATATAATTGGTTGAACAAATTCAAGGTGACATAGGGCGAGTTATTCATTGACATGAAGTTACCTTTATTTTTTTTGTGTTACCTTTATTTGTTTACATACAAAAAAATTATCGTACATTCGTAGGGTTCCGTACCTCAAAAAAAAATCAAGACTTATACGATCACTTAGATGTCCGTCAGTCATTTACTTCAAGATCGCGTGGATGTATTAAACTGAAGCTTTTGGTATTGTTTGTATGAAGATCATCGCGTAATCAAAACTTATAGTATATTTATTTCCCCTACAATTACAACATTTGGGGAGAAGTTATAAATAAAGAGACAAAGCCCAGTTTAATTGTACTTCCCGTTGATCTTCAATCCTGAAATTGGTACGTACGAAATCCTCGCCGGGCGAGTCCAACTCGCACTTGAACAGTTTTTTAACGCGAGAAGCGTAAGCGAAAAGCGAGAGGTTTAACTACGCAATCACTCTATTCTTTATTAAAAAATCTCAGCCTGTGTAGAGCTATCATCAATTAAATTCTAGAACGTAGTTCGAAGGCAGCACCAGTAGGATCATTTTGAAGTGTCGGTAGAGAAAGGATGTGCTCTCGCACAGTGAATTCGTAGAATACTAAGTAGTGTCTACTCACTGTAGAGACCATTATTAAACATACAAAAAATATTATTGGAGGTGGTCGTGGTGCAGGGCCACAAGCGTGGCTCTAATCGGGGCAGTTTTTGTCTCAATACTCATTCGGGAGGACAACATATTGAAAACTTACATTTCCTCGTTTTGGTAGCAATGGAAAGCGCGGCGTTGAGTTCCGCCACGCAACACGCATTGCCTCGATAATTCGGCGGATAGTGTAGAATGGAAGTATTTTAATGGGAATGAAGTGTTTTAACACTAGGTTCTCAGGTTCCCTCTGTCAACTCTACTATATGCGTAATACAGCGTGAAGCCAAAAATAAAACAAAAGGTAGTCTCTAAGTACAATTTTATAGATATACATATATTTTTTATTTTAACTATTACAATAGTGACCTTTAAATATAATTATAATATTTAAATGTTATACTTTTTTTGCACTGCGGTGTACCCAAAGTGTAGAGATTCGGTTCAGAAGTCACACACACATGGACATTCAATGTGTGTGCACGGTGCGTAAATACGAGTAGATTATAGTGTTCGAGGGTGACGCGGCTAACGACCGCAGCTGTTTAGACCAAATTTACGATCATTATGTTTTTGTATACTTATTTATGTATGGAAATGTATGAAAAAAATAATTTAAATGTTTGTATATGTTACGTGTTATGTCCTATTTCACTTATTATGTTACTAAATAAAAGTAGGAAACATATTTATCTACTATTAGATAGACAAATAGGTTTCTTTTGTTTTAACTCTATGCTGTATCCCGTAAGAAACAGGGTAGGCAAAGGGAACCTAAACATATAGTGTTAAGTTACTCCGTTCCCGTTAAGGCACTTCCATTACCCATATTGCGCTGTTTTTGAAACATTGCTTGATGAGTGTCGTAACTCAACGCCGCGATTTCTATTTTTAACAGAGCGAAGAAATAAAAATATTTTTTTTATTCCTACTATATTCTATTCATACAAATTAATACATTTAGTAATCACGTCAAAATTTGATAATAAGGCGTAATACTTAAATAGACATAGCACATACAAGTAGTATGTATATTATAATTATATCTCATCATTACGGACACGTGGCCCATACGTTTTTATAGGCTATTATTCATAATAGTTAGTAGGCTAATATTTATAATATTTAGGGAATCAAATCTATAATAATCGCCTTTTCTGTCAGACGCCGTCATTTCATCAGTCGTTGTCCTTGTTTTATCCAGGTTTCGACATCCTGTGCATCGTTCGGTAATTTAAACAAAAACTTTCGTCCGGCGGAAATGCTATGACGCGGGAACCTTCTGTTTTCCCAGGCTACACAGTATCTTGGTTGTGAGTTCAAATATAACATGGGGAACACTGACAATATACTGTATATATGTATAATACAAACGTACTCATGTATGCGTTATAAAGATACTAGAGCGACGCTGTCTGACTGTAGGACGATGGTTGTATGTTCCATCCCCAGTCGGGGGAATATATTGTTTTCATTATCTCTCTCTGACAAGGCACGTGAACACAATATCTTGACTATAGAGTCCATAGTCTATGTCTTCTACATACGAAAAAAAACGTAAAACTAAAAAATAATTGTTACTTACACTCTGTGCATTGCGCATTTAGCATCTCTAAATAGAAGGAGAGTGGGAAATGCAATGATATTTATCTCTAATCGAATAGAAATAAATTAATATATTTCACGTTTGACCATCGTGACGCAACGGCATCGCGTCTGACTGTATATGAGACGGTTGTGGATTCGACTGCCAAATGAAAGAATGAATTATTTTCATTTCCCCGCTCTATCGACAAGACAAAACGTGGTGTTAATTTCCACCGCACAACGCACAATGTCTTAAAATTTGGCGTAAAACCGGAGTATCTGTAAAGTTAAAAAAAACCACGTTCATACATACGTGAATAAAGGATAACAAATTGACGGTAAATTTTCTTTCGCATCCTCCAGCCATTGTGCTCAATTACTGCTCTAACGGTCGAAGACCTGACGTAGGACAAATATTTATGTGTAACCGGTGAAAAAACTCGTCAAATTCAATGTGAATCATCCTTTTTTAAAATTTGTATTGACTTTTGTATTTGATTGACACCTAATATGGAAAGATAATAGTATGTCTTAAAATAATTTTAAGATGAGAGGCCTTTGTGGCGCAGCTGAAAATATGATGTTTGCGGATTCGTTACCCATTCGGGGAATGCATTATGAGAGGGGAGTACGAAGCCTTCATATTAGGTTCATCCCTGGGCAGCAGTAGAATAGACAACCCTGCTTAATGCGGGATATAGTATAAAGTTGAGTGACAAAATAAATTAAAGTATCTTTTAACATCATAAATATTAGATCCAAACATGTTTAATTTTTTTAGGATTATTATTTTTTTAGACATGTTAAGTGGGCGTTATCAGAGCAAGAAAATGAAAATATTGCATACATATTTCATTTTGTCGAGTTGAAACCGAGCGCGATACGACACGACAACCTGTCGCGTTTACAGCAGTACGCTTGTGCTCCTGCGCCACGCCTGGCTTCAAATATCTGCTAGATACTTATTAAATATCGATTACTTTTTTTGAAAAAAAAATCTGTCTAAAAATTTTATTTTAGAAGGTGCCACTTTTTTATTTAGAAGGTCACACTTTTATACTAGATACATATATAGTTATCTCAGTTATCCGAGGGCAGTCGTGGCGCGTGGGCACAAAGTGTGACTGTAAAACCGACTAGGTGAGGGTTCGATCCCCACTCGAGGAGATGTATAATTTATTTAAATTTATATTTCCATTCCTGCGCTCTGGTGTCGAGGCAAAGCGCGGCGTTGAGTTCTGCCACTCAACACGCAATGCCTCCAGAATTCGGCAGAAAGTGGAGAACGGAGTGTCTTAACACTAAGTTTCTCTGCCTACCCTGCTGTGTGCGGGATACAGCGTGAAGCTGATAAAAATATATAGTTATATAGTTAGAATGATTGTAGTTATAAATACTGGATCCCGTCGGACGTGATAAGCGTACAAAGATAGTCCTAGGTCACGGACGCTATGTCAATGTCAAATTGTTTATACTATACTATAGTTTACAATAGTATACTTAAATACCTATATGGGCAGCCGTGATGTCGTGGGTTCGATTATTGCTGGAGGAAAAAAATATTATCACTGAAAATATATTAATAGCCGAAAATTTAAAATGGCCGTCGTGGCGCAACGTGCGACTGTAAATGCGATGGTTATGATTTCGAATCCTAGTTGAGAGAATGATTTTTTTTACTTTCTTGCTGTATCGAAAAGATGAAATGCTGCGTTGATTTCTTTCGCACAATACGCATTGTCTTGGAAATTGAACGGTATAAGGTTCCCTCTGCCTACCTACGAATACAAATATGCGGGATACGGCAAGAAGCTAAAAAAATCTTTTCCGCATTAGACAAGTATCCTCCGAAATAATTATAATATTATTTATTTTTATATAAAATTTGCTTTTACAGAATGGTAAGTTTTACCATGTGTTATATTATATGTTTTCTTATATATTGTTTCTTTTACACTATTCGTAATAAATATTATTTTTTATACATCTTTTTTAAGTGGGAAGTTTATCTAGTTTTTACTATATTACTAATGCAAACCCATAATAATGTGCTGTATACTACGTGGACACCGTATGTCGCTCATTTGTTGTAACAATGACGACATTGGACTTCTTGAAATATTGCAGGAGGCGCAGCGAATACTTGTAAATAATATTTCCCCATATTTACCTTGTATTTAAATAGTCAAAATTAAAAAAAAAATACAAAATAATGTTACATCAAATTAGTGACATTATAATAGGTAGAGTCATCTCTATATATAATAAGACAATAAAAATATTTTGTCTGTACATTTAGTAATTTTGACTGAAATGGATAGAGGGACTTAAAAGAATAATAGAAAGCAAAAAGATTTTTTTTTAATTTCTTGTCTGTCTGTCTGTCGATATTTTTGTCCACATTTTTCTCTGAAAGTACAGAACCGATTTACTTGAAAATTTCACCAATTGCTTTGTTTTAATCGATTCATTAAAAAAAAGTTATCGTCATTTGAATGAACTCAAGACATTAGCTTGCCTGTGAATATTATATAACAATCGCGCTGGTAAGATTCTTGTCTAAAGAATGACATTCGAAACGTCTGGGATATATGACTGTTGATAAAAATATATATTTTTGAAGCACTATTATATAATATTTTATACAATAAAGTAAACAAAATTGAATTGTTAGTGGAGATTTCCTTCATAAATCATAACAGTTAAGTTTAAGTCGTAATTAATTCAACACAGTGTAATAAATAATTAGCTTTATGTATGTTTTATAAATATCAAATGCCAACAATGGTCGTATTTTTTTATTTAAAACAATCAAAAATTCTTTGACGACAATGTCGTAAAAAAATTATATTAGAAGTCATTTTAGTTGTCAATCAATTCTGCTTATTAAATCAATAAGCATGTATTTTAAGAGGGCGAACCCGTGGGTAAGCCGCTAGTATTATAATATGAGAGAACAGGATATTTTCTTTTATTTTTACAGACTTTTATTAGGTAGACTTGTAACTATGTAATAAAATCTAAGAAGTTGAATTTAACTCAATTATAATAATTTATTACTATGAAACTTGCCAAAATATAGATACATAGGTCAGGTTACAATACAGTAATATGTTCCCATTAAACTGGTCTGCTGATGGGTCAGTATCTGAATTTGTAAACTCTTCAGAGATCGCTAGACACTCGAGTTTAGGCTCGTATAATTTATAGCTCCGAGCATATTCTAGAGCACTTGTAAATATATATTTTTTAGCTTCATGCTATGTCCTGCTCTAGTGAGCCTAATCCGTTCGTCCGTTCGGTTCGTTTCTTGCATTTCTCACTTTCCAACTTGGAAGACATAGCGTGTTGAATGGCGCAACTCAACGCCGCGT
Source organism: Heliconius erato demophoon (assembly GCA_018249695.1). NCBI lineage: Eukaryota > Metazoa > Arthropoda > Insecta > Lepidoptera > Nymphalidae > Heliconius > Heliconius erato. The sequence continues at coordinate 5,177 of DWQW01010221.1, read as the reverse complement.
TTGGCCTTGGTAACAGAGCGAGGGAAACTATAAATATTTAATTTCTGCTAATAGGAATCTATTATCGAACCCACAACCACGACTGGCCTAACTGGTATAAATAAATAATTTTCGAATATAATTCAAATGTTTCACCACATTATGCCACTGCCTTTACACTTCACGGCATAACCTAATCTACATGTTATACATATGTATGCAAGTTAGACCCACGACCGGCCAAGTCCTTGACGTTCATTCTAATAGCATATACTTATATAGAAAAATTGGCCCGTCTGTTGGTATGACTATTGTATTTTTTGTTTTTTTGAATATTTCATATGCAGATCGCGATGGTTGGGCGTTGGATTTAGGGAAAATTAATTATTTTCATTTCCTCGCTTTGGTAACAAAACAAAACGCGGTGCTTAGTTCCACCATTCAAAACGCAATGTCTTCAAAAGTGGAAGCGAGGACTCTGACATCTACATGTTGGGTACAGTGTGAAACTCAAAATAAAATGCTCCAAGATAAGATCTATGGTAAATTGCAAGCTGATTGTCCATTCAAAAAAAAAATACCTTTAATTTTTTGTCACAACGAAGATTCGAACCCAAGACCTCTATTAAAGCATCATTAGCACAATAATTTCCAGCATCTTTATACAATTTTGTATACTACACATATTTTTTTATTTTTTTTAATAAATTTTGTATGAGATAAAGCTTCGGCGTTAGGTATTGGCCAGCTCTAAGGGTCACGGTCGGGCGGGCGTTAACACGAATGCATCATGCACAAATAGAATTTAGTTAGATAATGTATGTACATACTTATTTATTGAGACGGCAGTGGCACAGGGATACAATTGTGCGCCTGTAAATGCGACAGGTTGTGTGTTCGATTCCCACTCGAAGAAATAAAAAATATATATTTTCATTTCCTCGCTCTGGTAACGACGCGCGGCGTTGAGTCCCGCTATTCAACATGCAGCTAAACGCTGCATGTTGAATAGCGGGAAGAAGAGTGTAACTATATATTATATTTGCAGGTGCCTTGAAGCTAAAAAAAATAATAATACTGACAGCTAGCGCAACCATTGTGGATGCGATCCCCACGGGGGAGTGACTGTAGTTAAATAATTTTCATTTCTGCGCCGTAGTAGACTAACAACAGCGTTAAGTACCACCAATCAACTTAGAAAATAGGTCTACCCTAGTATGCGGTAAAGCGTATACATGTACTTAATATAGTATGTATGTATGTATGTCTGGTAATGAGGCAAAGGAGATGCCATTCAGCACGCAATACCCCTAGAATTCGGTGGGAATGGAAGTGTCTTAATGGGAACAGCATGTCTTTACACTAGGTTCCTACTGTCTACCTTCGTATATGCGGGATATAGCGAGAGACTAGAACAATATATGTATTAATTTTTGTAATTGTATTAGTCGACTTCGATGTAAGGTAGTTTTGAATGTTGATGGAATTTTATGTTTTTTTTGTTGTTAAATGACTATCTGAATGTTTATGAATTTGACATTTTCCTTTTTTTTTCCTATAATTATTTAAAATCAAAATAGATACACATAAAATAGTTAATATTTTATATATATCTATCTAAGACTTTAATTTTTCGCTAAATATAAATAATTTGTATTCGTAGCAAAATAAAAGTTATAAATTAAAATGTGTGTGTAAAAAAAATTGCAAGAGTGTCTTAACACTACTACTACACAAAAGATGTGTAATTTAAAAACAAAAAGTCATGTAATAAAATGTGAATTTACTTTTTTTTACAAAACGAAATAAAATCTTGAACGTAGCGGTATTTGAACTTGCGCCTTTTGGAATCCGTCCAAGCGTCCTGACTACTAAGTCATAGTTCTCATTTTCTAATCAGCTTGTTACAATATTTTAATGTTGTAAGCATCTCTATTGGGATTTTTTACAGGCGTTTTAAAAAAAATATTTTTCTCTCCCAAATGTAGAATAACTCTCTAAAAATGTCGAAAATAATACGAATTAACTTACAATAAGCAAAAAAGACAACAACCACTGTCTCGAACGCTAACAACCAGAACATTAACAATTAACATAATATAACAAAGTAAATAATAAACACCAAGTAGGTACAACCGTTTTCTCAAAATACAAACCGTCCAAACGGATATTTAGCTGGGAGTTCAAGGAGAGTTCACTCCACCAAGGTCTACGTATTCGTAGAAGGAAATAAACATAACACTTCACTTTTAAATTATGCTTGCTGTCTGTCCTTATATTGAAACTAGTCTTCGTATGCAACTTTGTTCGCGGTGACTTTAGGACGAAATGGGAAGTCCAATTTTTTTTCAATATACAAGGGAATTTCGAGTATTCATCGCTTCATGCGTTATGGCCAGTCGTGGCGCGGGCACACAAGCGTGTGACAGTGACATTCCCATTCGAAGAAATGAAGCATTTAATATTTTCATTTTCTCTCTCTGGTAACGGCGCGGCGTTGAGTTCCGCCTCATAACACACAATGCCTCCAGAATTCGGCGGAAAGTCTGTCAGTATCTTAATGGGAAACGGAATCTCTTACTTGACTTGACTTGAACAATAGGTTCCCAGGTTCCCTTTGCCTAACCTGCTATGAGCGGGACACAGCATAAAGCTAAAAAAATCTCTTAATACTTCCCTACTCTCCAACCAACTAACTCTCTGGCCTCAATTTAATTTGAAGAAATTAACATAATAATTTGTTAAGGCGAATCTAAATAGCCCAAACTATGGATTTACTGATAGTATTCCAAATAACACACAATATCATGAATCCCTCCTCAACACTAAATTTTTTCTTTCTATTCTGTTGTACTGGAAAAAGTTTCAAGTTTTAATTTGATAACAATTCTAGGGTACTTCATTTAGACGGTCATTGGCCCGAACGTCTATAACTGGTTGCGTAGTGTTGGCCTCGAATAATATTTCATCTCCCGAAACACTGACCTCGTTGAGATGCTTAGAGAATTACTAACGCTTGTACATATTATACAGGTTGTTTTATTTGTTTGAAAATAGTTGTGACTAATAGTTTTTATAAAATAGATAGCAAAAAGCAGCAGCGTAGTATTTTCATTTTCTTCTCTCTAGTAAGACTCAGCACAGCGTTGAGTTCACGCAATATTTCGCAATTGAAGTATGCGTGGGGAATGGAGTGCCTTACACTAGGTTACTCCTAATAGTAGATAAAAAATAAAGTAGTAAGTTTTTGTCAATTTTTATGATTATTTAATATAAATATATCAATCAGAAAGAATAAAAATATTGTTGGTTGACTTGTAGGTCTAATGATTAAGTATGGCCTATTTTTATAAAGATATTCAATATAGAGTATTTGTTTTCCGTAAGTCAACTTTTTTATATATAAACCCTAAATAACTTAAGCTTTTACGGATGACATTAATTGTCTTTTTTATAAACATATACACTAGACCATACATAAAAGTAAAAAATAATAAAAAACGTTTTTTTATAAATTAAAGTTAACCATTTACTAAAATAAAACAACCTGTATATAGCCGAGTATAAATAAGCCCCGACCTAGGTCTACGTTTGCGCTAGATAAGTGACGTAGCTGTTACGTTGCCTTGATATAATACTGTTGTAACAAAAAATGATAGATTTTTCTTGAAATTAAGTGATTTTGCGTTTGATTTTATGTAATTTACGTATAACTATTTATCAAATAAATCCTAGAAATTTATGCTAATTAGTATACCTACGCTTTTATAGCATTTATTAGAATAAAAAGGAAATTTTATGTCGATCCCACTTTTACTTTTTTCTGATTACTTTTCGCTGAATTCCGAAAGCATTGTGTGTTGAGTGGTGAAAATCAAAGGGCGGGAGGATATGAAAATATTAAATATTTTATTGTCTCGAGTGGCAACCGAACCCACAACCTTTGTCGCTTACACCCTAACGTACATGCCAAATTCCATTTTCTAAGTCCAATAGTTTTGTATGCCCGTTGTCTGTCCGTAATTCAGTAATTTATTATAGATATAAGGACAATGCACATTTCGATAATGAATTTGTTGTTTTTTTTTCGAATTTCAAATTAAAAAAGTGCACTAGAATTTGCATTTTAACTATATACAAAACCTGTTATGTAAAGTATTAGATACATTAATCCACATATTCGCTACTTTATCGTGTAATGTATTTGCATATATTACACTAATAGGGATTATGCTATCTATATTTTTTTAAGGTATAGGTTTTTTTTTCAGGTATAAGCTGGGTAAGCAGGCAGACAGAGCTTGGGAACTTAGAGTAAAGACACTCGGTTCCCATTAAGACACTTCGCCACTCAACGACGCGCTTTGCCTCGTGAACGAGAGTTAATAATTGAAAATATTAAATATTTTACTCCGCCGAGTGGGATTCGTACCCGAACAACCCGTCGATTTTAGTGTCTCACGACGCCCCTGCGCCACGACGTCTTTAATCTGGTTTCATGACACTCTAATTCTAGAGACAATGCATGTTGAGTGGCGGAACTCAGCGTCATGCTTTGTCTTGTTACCAGAGTGGAGGAATGAAATTAAATTCGTCGCCAAAGGAAAATCTTACCCACAATCGTTTATAGTCAAAATTGAAGGAACTTTAAATATCTATTAATTAAATGGGTGGGTGGGTATTGTACATTGCCTTTCCAGAAATGTGTACCCATGCTCAAAAAAATACTGTACCGATTTTGATTAAACTTGAGCTGGAATGTACCTAATTCAAATGAAAAAGGGAGATTTTCGAAAAATTTATGAATATAAAAACACTAACGAAATAGCGAGCGGTGTTAAAAGCCTATTGGCCGAAAACATCGCACAACTAACTCAATATATTATAGAATTATGTCCAAATTTTATTAGTTTATTGGTCGTAGAAATATGTGTCTATTCACCCATCTACCCTATTTTCATCAAGGTGGCAAAAAAATTATAGTAATCATAAAAAAAAGTTATATTTTTCTTATTTTTATCATATCAATTTTTTCATTTTAATTTAGAATGTATTTTTTATTAGAAGTAATAAAAAAATGGAAGTGCCATTTTTTTATTTCTGTCAATTAATCGCGATAGACCCGTCTGTCCTGTCTGTTTATATAAAGTAACTCTTGTAAGTATACTTATTTTAATGTCAAAGATAGTTGTTGTATA
>DWQW01010220.1:0-12319 GCA_018249695.1 Heliconius erato demophoon | reverse complement strand
TGCACTCATCCACTTCCATGGGTTGGCTGGAAGAGATTTCTTATAGAAATAAGCCCGCCCTTGTAAACATATCTTTTCAACTGTATTTTACTATTTTTTTTTATCTGTGCAATAAAGAATATATATAATCTGGACCAGTGGTCGTGAGACTCCGATATCATTACTATTATTACATAATAAAGTTCAACTTACTTCGGAACAAAACCTTCACGCTTGATCCGCTTGATCTGAAAATGTTATACTTCACTGGCATTTTGGCTACGGTTCAAATGATTTCTCTCCGAATCACTAGCTTTGTTTAAGTAATAATAAGGACTAATTTTGTTCATGATTTTTCAAAGATTTTAATAAAATTTTCGTTAGAACATCGATGTCTTAATAACTGTCAACATTTTATTAGTTTTAGGTTCATTATTTAGGTTTTTTATTCTTTTCGGATGGCACAAAAGAAGATTTGCGTGTAATATTGCAATGTTACAGGTAATTGGTTTGGATTTCATACAGAAGCGATATTTGTAATAATAGTGACACAACACTCTACAGTTTAATGGATTTGCGATAAATTTAAATAACATTCTATAGAGTATTGTTATTATATATGTTACTTAATTTTCTTTTAACAAAAACTTAATTTAATCTTAAAATAAAATATATTACACAAAATTATAATAGACGACTAAGATTGATTTTAATTTAAAAAGGTAAAATTTGCAAATATTTTGTTACTTAATATAGACTATAATTTGCGCTATTTAAATATTTGTAGGTATTGTAATTTATAAATTTTGTTAAAAGTAAATACAATGTTTCACTATTATTATAAAATTAACAAAATCTAATTGACCCGGCGTTGCATATGTTTTTGTAAATAAATTTTGAACTTTTGAACATTGATACCGAATCAATAAATATATTAGACAATATATAATTCAATCAGAAATTGGTTTATTGGTTGATTGCTGTTTCGCTTCGTCGCGTAAAAATTTAAAGGTACAATTAATAGTTCAAGAACATAGTTTATTTTTCTTTAGAAAAAAGTTATATTGATAAAAAAGTAACAAAAAAATCTTGGTATTGTTATATATATGACAATAGAAACTTTAAATCTTAGTCAACATGATTAAATGTTATTATTTCATTCTGTTATTTATTGACCACTGCCATTTCTTTAGGAACGAATCACGACCGAAGCCAAGCGTATAAGCGAGTGTAATACATTTAAAAAAAAAAGCAAACAGCATTGAGTGACGCTTTATAAAAAAATACCAAATATTTCAACATTTCATTTACAAAAATTATCTACAGCCATCTGCGATGAGGGCTACTAACTTACCTACTTGTAAAAAATGTGCGTTCACCACATAAATTTTCAGGCGGGCTTTTATCCAAACGTTAAAACGAAATCCATTAACAGTTCCCACATAAAGATAACATGATATATTTATATATTCATGTTCATATATTTTTTTAGCTTCTGGCGTTATTCCGAACATAGCCGTATAATGTTAAAAATTCTCCGTTCTCCGTTCAGTTTCCTTCTCTCTGCCATTTTTTTGAGGGTTACATGTTGATTGGCGGAAGGCCGGATGATAGGGGAATGAAATATCGAACCTAAAACCGTCGCGTTTACAGTCGCGTGCTTGTGCCCCTGCGCCACGACGGTCTCGTCCTTTCAATCACTATTGTTACTTATTATATTTTTATATTGTAGATATAATTAACCCTTAACTTTTTTGTTTCAGGTTGGTCCTAAGAAAATTGTAGATCATGATCCAACCGGGTCGAGATAAAAGGATTTTGAGCCTAAGTATGAAAAAAATTTAATCAAAATCAGCTTCACGCTTTATCCCGCACACAGCAGGGCAGAGGGTACCCAGTGTTAAGACACTCCCGTTCCCCACTTTCTGCCGAATTCTGGAGGCATTGCGTGTTGAGTGGCAGAACTCAATGCCGCGCATAACCTCGACACCAGAGCGAAGAAATGGAAATATTAATTTAAGTAAATATTTCATCTCCTCGAGTGGGGATCGAACCCACAACCAGTCGGTTTTACAGTCACACCTCGTGCCGCTGCGCCACGACCGGCCTATGTATGAAATTCTTATAAATTTGTTTTTTTTTCGCTTTAAATAATAATCATATGCCATATAAATTTAATGAGAGTATTTAGTTGAATGTTAGTTCTAATTGAAAAATCATATTTGGATTGGTTAGTCTATGTATATATAGGCTATATTATAAAACATAGACAGAGAACAGTACAGAGTAAAATTAGAGTAAGCCATGATCACTGTGGAAGCTAAATATAGATACTTAAAAATACATTTAGTATAAGGTACCTTAAGTTTATTTACTTTAGGTACGTGTATTTACCCCGCTCATAACAGGGTAAACAGACGGCAACGGAACGGAATTTAGTGTCAGGATACTTCATTTTCTTCTGTCCAATTTTTCTTCCGCCACTTTCTGCCTAATTTTCGAGACATTGAGTGTGAGCAAAAAAGTGCCTCTTTTTTCCCTTTTAAAGCAAGTAGTTTTGTAAAGAAATATAATATTATTAAAAATAAATCATTTTAATGTGTAATATAAATGAATGTTAGAATATTCATTTTCCTTTTTAACTTAGGTAATGTAAGTCGGTACTTATTTGAAAATATAGCTAATACTAAATCGAATTTCGAATCCTTGTTCCAAATGACTAAGCGCGCATTGACGAGAACTTATTATATACGAGTACGAATTCCCCGTATTTCATACTTGCTTGAACTAATATCGTTTAAAGGAGTCTGTATTAAGAAAAAAAAAGCAATATACTGTGTGTGTCGTTTGCTTTAAATTTTTATATAAAGTAATTCCTATATTTATTGAAATATTTCAGTTATGGATATGAAATTCAATATGAAATTTATTTGGCTGTAAACATGATGGTTATGGGTTCGATTCCTACTCGACAGAATTAATTCTTTGGTTTCCCACATTAGCAAGACAACGTGGCGCCGTCAGTATTAGAACTCTCTTGATACTCTCACACAAAATTTTTAAAATGCTAAAAATAAAATGGGACGCAATTGATATGACAATGTAGGATTTTTTTTATAAGCTACAAGCTTTATTATTTAACTTTACTTTTCGATATATCTTTTAACTTAATAATGAACTTACCTCTATTTACGATATTATTCTTGTTGAAAATGTAATACTAAAATGAAAACTTCAAAGAATATATGCTTGAAAGAGCTACATTTACTTAGTTAGTTATATAAACTCCTTGTATTACTTAGAAACCTAATTATTATAATGTTCATCTTCCGGACGAGGGATTTACTATATAGGATGTAAAATAATATAGTACCTATAGTACCTAAAAAGCTGCATTTTTCTTTTCTTTTACAATATGCCCATTTTTTATTTAGAAACTTCCGTTCCCGCTTACCACCGAATTTTTGGGGCATTGCCTATTGAGAGTAACTCAACGCTAGGATTTTTTTTATAATTTTAAAGTGTTATTCCAAACTTAGGAAAAAAAATACTTATTTAGAAAACGTATAACGTATAACCCGCGCTTCCTGGAAACATACCAGGTTTCCAGGAGACTCGGGTTAGAGTCCCGCTACGTTCAAATTTTTATACGTTTTCTAAATAAGTATTCAACGCTAGGAAATTAGAATATTAAGTATTTCATTTCCTCGAGTGGGAATCGAACCCTTAACTGTCGCCTTACAGATGCACGCTTGTGCCCCTGCACCACGACGGCTTAAATTATGTCTCGAATTCAGGTGGGAACTGGGGAACGGAGTGTCTTAACATAAGATTCTGTCTTATTAACTCTAGAATTTTACAAAAAAAAATAATGTAAGCATAACAACTTAACGGTAAAGTTATAATATTGAAACTTGTTATGTGAATTATACATTTCTTATATATTAAAAGCCTAAAATAAGTCAGCTTCACGCTGCTGCAATGCTTTCAGTATTGCGTGTTGAGTGGCGGAACTCTTGCCTCGACACCAGAGCAAAGAAATGGAAATATAAATTTAAAATAAATATTTCATTTCCTCGAGTGGGGATCGAACCCACAACCAGTTGCGCCCATGCGCCACGACTGGCCCTATAATAAAGACTATTAAAAAAATAAATACATATATATTTTTTTCGGTATATAAAGATACATACATACACATTTTCTATTGCAATTTGCATTTATTTTGTCTCCAGTAATCCTATAACAGCGTCGCCCAGAACCTTGTAGAATCGAGAGGCAACCTTTGTGAGTTCCGTTTAATGTCAAATTCGCAGATGTAAATATCAATGACGTAATGACCTTCCTCAAGATGTAATAAATTGTAAGATTTTTCTTTAAATTAATATTAGCATTAATTTATTACAACCAATCAATCAATATATTGAGTGCCTCTGTAAACGTGATAGATTGTGGGTTTGATTCCCACTCTACACGAATGGGAATATTTATTATTCTCATTTCTTCGATCTGGCGACGAGGCAAAGTACGGCGTTGTGTTCCGCAACTCAACTATTTAAAATATTTATACAACACTTTGTTTCTACATCATTGTATTAGTAAATGAACTGTATGTGTTATAGTAATGGAGCGGAGGACATAATCCACATATAGTGGATTCAATTTCTATCAATTTATTGTACATATAAATAAAATTTAAGTGCCTATGATTTCAAAATAACTGTTCTGTGTGTTTTTCAAATGCATGAAACACGAAAAGATTACAAATGTTGTCTGTCTTTCTTTCTGTTTGTCCAGGCTAATCTAAGGATCAGCTAACTCAATTTTAATGGTATTTTCACTGGAAGATATATAATAGGAAGATAGTGGAGCAACATACAGACTACTTGTTTTTATTCGAAATATACGTGGAATCGGTGTTTACACGGGAAAAATCACGATTATAGTTCCCAAGTACGTAAGTCAAGTTAGTCCAAACATTTTACAATAGTATAGTCCAACAACAGACCACTAGTAGAAAATAATTATGTAGTGACCAAAAACTATCGTGTAGGTATATTATTAGAATATATCTGTATTTATAGTTTCATCGTTCGTGTCTACATACATCCCAAAGTGCAAACATTCAAAGTGATACTTTACCCGCATACTAATTATGAAAGGGGAAAGTGAAAAAATAATACCTCTAATGGCAGCGATTTGGCGAGCATGTGGTTTTGTCTATTACAAAATAATTCAAGATAATCGACGTACGCCGTATATTATGCCGTTTTTAAAATTAGGTTCACACGGCTTATGTTCGTCTTGTATTCTGAGGTTATTAAAATGATAGTAAGACATGATTTGAATTGAGGCCGGTCGTTGCGCAGAGGCACAAAGTGCGAGTCTAAAATCGACTGGTTGTGGGTTCGATCCCCACTCGAGGAAGTGAAATATTTATTTACATTTATATTTTCATCGCTCGCTCTGGTGTCGAGGTAAAGCGCGGCGTTGAGTTCCGCCACTCAGCACGCAATGCCTCCAGAATTCGGCGAAAAGTGGGGAACATCGTGTCTTAACTCGATCTTCCCTCTGCCTACCCTGCTGTGTGCGGGATACAGCGTGAAGCCGATTTGATTTTGATTTAGTAAAACATGATATATTAGATAGTATAAATTACTACCTTCTCTCTTCAACAATAAGTTCGGATTAAGTTAAAAGTGTAAAGAAAATATACAAATCTGTTAGTTGCCTGCTATATTAGTGCTTTTTAAATGTATAAATTATTTTTTGTCAAATTCAACTAAGAAACAATATTGATTATAATTTCTAGTAGGTACGTGTATCTGAATTTTCTATTCTTTTTTTTACACACTTTCTTTCCCTACCCTTCGCCGAATTCTGGAGGTATTGCGTGTTAATATTAGATATTTCATTTTCTCGAGTGGGAATCGAACCCACAACCTGTCGTGTTTGCAGTCGCACTCTTGTGCCTTCAAATTTAATAAAAACCTAAAGATATGTCACTTATTTGTCACGCGACGTATGTATAGATACTTAGTATGTATGAGAACTAAGGAATATTTTCACCTGTTGCTCTAAGTGGCAAAAGGCCAAGTGAACAATAACATTGTATATGATAAATTCCAGTAGAGTCCCAGCATCCAATATCTCTGTATAACAGGGATTCCGGCCTAACGTTCGTTATATTACATACTAGTCGTTTAATTATATCTAACGATCCAGGCATTTTCTATTATGGCTACGACGCCAAAGAAGATAGTGCAATATGTTTTATTTTATTAATAGCATAGCTAAAAGAAACGTGTTTCATTTGATTTGATAAATGATATATTCACTGTTATTTATATAATTAACCTTTCCCAATAAATATACTATTCAACACAATAATAGTTCCTGAGATTAGCGCATTCAACCAAACAAATTCGCCTTTATAATGTTTATTATAGGAGTGTAGATTTCATCTTCAATTATTTTACTAGATATACATATGTACATAGCATTAATTTAGTTTTTGTGATTTGACCCATTAGTTTTAATAAGGTAATAAACATATTTACATTAATTCTAAATAGATTTTGAGGCCAGTCGTGGCGCAGAGGCATAAAGTGTGCAAAATCGACTGGTTGTGGGTTCGATCCCTACTCGAAGAAATGAAATATTTATTTATATTTATATTTCCATTTCTTCGCTCTGCTGTGTGCGGGATACAGCGTGAAGCTGATTTGATTTGATTCTAAATAGAATTCTTCCTTAAATCGACGTGTACAGGTAATTTTTGATTTCATAAATGTTAACATAATATATAAGCATATAAAAATATTATAAAATATAATAGTTTTAATTTGTGACAAATGATATTTCTCCATTTCTCTATCCAAGAAATAAAATATATTAAAATATCAAGAATATCTTATATTATACGTATATATAGATATACATCTCTTACAAACAAGATGCGATGATAGCTGAACGCCACAGGACGTGTCTGAGATGCGTTGGGGGTACGTAGGTGGAATTTATAGAGATGCTCTATCACTGCTACACATCTTTGATAATTACTTACCTATTAATTTACTTATTTACCTTGTGTCACTTGTGTTAGTTATCTGTGGCGTATATAAATGGCGTCCTGGATTTTTATGATATAGTATAATTATGTAGGTAGTGTCTTCATAACTTACTAGTCGCTTGCTATTGCTTTGCGTGAACTTTAAGATGTAAAATTGGAGATCTCGGTTTTTTTTTTCGTTTACTTAGAAATTTCGAGAAATCTTCTCTGAAATCTCGCTTAGAACTGTTTCCTTAGAAATGTCGAGAAATTTCTGAAGTCTCGCTTAGAGCTTGCCTACAATCGTGGGGAGGTACTAAGAAAGACAAAAACTTCTTTTGTGTACCTATCTATATTGCCAAATATCAATTTTCTAAATCCAGTAGTGAGCAACGGATGTGTTTTAATGAGAATAGGTTGTGTTAACAATAGGTTACCAGGTTCCCTCTGCCTACCCTTCTATGTGCGGGATACAGAGTGTATCAAAAATCCAGTAGTTTAATCTGTGCGTTGTCTGTCAGTTCCTTTGTATATTAAGTGATCATCTTTTGTTGTCTCGCACACATCTTGATACGGCAAGGAGAACTCAGATCTATATAATTCATGATATAAATTATTTTATTATTGCTGAATTGAAATCGATAGCAGTAAGTTATGTTATTATATTTAGAAGAAAGAAGATTAGAAGATTTAGAAGAAATTAAATTTAATGATAATATAATAAAGCGGAAGAGTTTGTTTGTTTGTTTAAACGCTAAGATCTCTGGATCTGGAGTTTAGTAATATAGCTAACGTTGTTTCCATCTATTCAGATTCTTGCCTTTTTAAATCGTACGTAAGCTGCGATCGATATTGGAACTGTTTTCCAATTGATTTTTTTTTATTTTAAAATGTAATATGATTAAAATAAATATACATTTCATTATTGTAAATTTACTTCGTTGTCATCAAGTCAAGGTCATTCACCTAGTAATAAGGCCGTACTCTGTACCATATATAGTAAGAAAATAGGTATAAGTATCTTGCTTGAGGTTATTTTACTTTACTATACAGTTAATAATACAGGATATTTTTGTAGGATTATTCTGTAATAAGATAAATAAAGATTTCATATGATCATAGATATTATCATAGATAGTCATATAAGAATATGACCTCAATTCAATGATAAATTGTCTTAAAGGAAAACTACAGAATTTGTTTAAATAAAAGCGTTCTGATTATTTATATTGATTCTCCATTTTATTGTAATATATAACAAATTTGCGGAATGATTGTTTTATTACATCAGTTATTATTTAATAAAAATATTAATAAGAAGAACAGTTATGACTACCTTTTTATGAATAGTTCTTTGTCTGTCAAAGTTACCCATTTGATGAGGACAACTTTGACAGACCACAAAAATGAGATTTCTTCTTATACTGATATATTTTAAAAGCTTTATGTGACTATCTATGGATGAAAAGTATTATGACAGTTCTAATTAAACAAAAACACTCTAGCAATGTAAAATATCGCTCGTATCTGTCAAATTGCCCAGGTTAACTATATGTATATTATTATTAAATATTATGATGTATTTCGCTTCATACTTTAGGAACATTTTCAAGCGCCATATCTCTGGATCGCCAGCACTTTCACAGTGTTAAAGTGTGGGCTGCGGTATATCTCGTCAGAGCTGCCCATTGAAGCGTGGCCATTTCCTGTGTGTTTTGAACTTATGTGGGCTGGCAACGAGACTTCATTAGCCATTGACGCAAAGTGGCCTAGGTCAAGTTTTAGAATATATTTACAAAAAGTCAGTTTCACGCTGTTTTCCGAACACAGCATTTTAGGTAGAGGGAACCTAGTGTTAAGACTCTTCGTTCCCCATTTTTGCCGAATTCTGGACGCATTGCGTGTTGAGTGGCGGAACTCAACGCTAGGTTTTTGACTTGGTGTTAAAGCGAAGAAAATGAAAATATTAAGAAATAATAATTTATTCCTTCGCGTGGGGTTCGAACCCACAACCGTTGCATTACTGTTACCCTTGTGCGCCAGCGCCACGACGACCTTGCGTTACGCGACAGTTGTGAGTACAGCATTCACTCTTCATGCACTTCATTTGTGGAAATAAATAACTCTTAAGGCCAATCGGGGCGCAGGAGCAGAAGCGTGTGACTGTAAACGCAACAGGTTGTAGGTTCAATTCCAACTTGAGGAAATTAAACATTTAATATTTTTCTTTATTGGCTCTGATTTCGAAGCAAAACGCGGCATTCAGTTCCGCCACTCTACATGTAACGCCTCTAGGAATTCAACGGAAAAAGGGTGGTGGGGTGTGTTAACACTAGGCTATCTCTGCCTATCCTGCTACATTCGAGATACAACGTGAAAATGAAAAAAAGAATACTCTTATTTAACTGCTCTGGTATGAGAAAACACAGCGTTAAGTTCTACCAATGAACTGAACACGCAATGCGAAATTTGTGATAAAAATTGGTCTGTCTTAACAATCCTTCCCTCACTGCCTAGACTTACTAACCTGCTATGCGGGAAAGAGCGTGTATCTATTTTTATATTTTTATATAAAGTTATTCCACTTTAGTCGTGTCCGCCCACAACAAATATTCAACGATGGCTGTGATTTGTCGGTGTCGTTGTATTTAATTCTAACCATTGTTTTCTATATTGTTTTTTGATTCTAATTATATGTCATAATGTCATTGTTGTTGTGTTTTATCAGAAATATTACGTGGATTGTTGAAATGGATAACATTGTGTTATTATAAGTAGGTATATGTGTGAACAGGTATAATAAATAATTTTGTTATTTATTAATTAGGTATACGTGTTTCTTTTGTTTTGATTATATTTAAATTTTGTTTGGAATTCGGATAGAAAGTGAAGAACGCAGTATCACGACACTACGTTCTCTCTGTCTACCCGGCTTTATACGATGAAGCATTTTTTTTTCTTTTTTTTGTCAACACTCTCCCTTCCCCAAGGACGAACGAAGGTTATCTCTGCTTACCCTGCTTTATATTTTTACAGCGTGTATCTGATCTTTTTACACAGTTATTCAACTTAATAGCCAATAAATAACAATGTAATATAAGTACTGTAAAGTAACTTCTATTAAGATTTTCATTTTCATCATAATTCTCCATTACCGCATCTTGACACGATAATAAAGTTTCAAGCGTATTATATTCTATGCTATAAAGTGGTTTTGACTATACGAGACTAACGAAATATTTCTTAGCGTAGCATCAAAACCCATGGCTGTAACATACTTGTTTAAAATATGAAATTAAAATAAAAATCAGCTTCCGCGCGCAGCAGTGTAAGCACAGGGAACTTAGTCTTAAGACAGTCCGTTTTCCACTTTTTACCGAATTTTTCGAGGCATTGCGTGTTGAGTGGCGGGACTCAACGTCGGGCTTTTGGTTTGGTGCCAGAGCGAAGAAATAAAAATATTAATGAATAATAATTCATTCCCTCAAGTGGGGTTCGAACCCACAACGGTCACGTTACAGACACATCCTTATGCTCCTGCGCCACGCCGGTTCCAAATTTAAGTAAAAAATGTAACGGTATGGAATAACATATGTACTACTGTACAGTTATAAGATTTTAAATAAAAAAAACATGCACACACACACTTGTCAATACGTCAAAAAAAGTTTACCTTTTTAGTTTCAGAGTAAGTGGTTTGGTTTTAGATTAATATAGACTTATAGAGGGTTATGTTTGTGAATATCTTATTTTTCTTATATATAACGTTTAGTTTAAAACTGAAGATGTTAAAGGTTAAATAAAAATTCAACATCATACATAAAAATGAAACTCTGAAAAAAAACACAAAAATTACTTATCATTTAAAATATTATTCAAGCTACTTTAACTTTTCTTAGATCTACTGTAGATAAATTCTTTTTTTTTTCTTTTTTAATTTAAATCTTTAAATAAATTGCTTATTATATAGTCAATTGTCAATTTATTTATTCAACTTACATCGACACCCACTTCTTACAACCTTGCGGCTTGACAGTTAGTCATTAAGAGTTAAGAGGTCACATATGTAGGTATCAATATACCTATCTATGTGACCTAATGTTCGAGTCATATTAAATAGAATTGTCTCTCCGATAAGGCAAGACAAATTGCGGCGTTAATTCCCGCTGCCCTACTCGCAATGTCTCGAATTCCGGCGGAAAACAGAGAATGGAGTGTCTTAAAACTAGGTTTTCTCTCCCTACCCCAGGTATATTTTCGAAGCGTTTATATTTTCTTTTTACTATTTATGAAATATTTTTTAGTTCTAATTTTAAACACATAATCCAAATTTAGGCTGGTCAGTACGTTTCGAGTATAGTATTACCGCATTGCGTCACTACCCTCCCAACTTTTAGAGAAACTTGTTATCCTTTAAGGGTTTCTTATTCGGTAACTCGCTCAGACTAGTATTGATAACTTAATAATACACACATACGCTTTTATTAAAGTTATATAAGTATACGGATATAGTTAAATTAATTAAGTAATTTGGTTAAGATAATATCGTTCATATCTTTTTTGCTGTGAAACTATGTAATTGTGGGTATATTTTGTTCTTTTTTTTTGTTTTAACGTATTTTGGGGTAGAAAAGCTAACACAGTCTATTGTCCACTTTTCTCTTATTCTGTTTTGGGTATCCGAAATATCGAAATGATTTCTTTTAAATATAATATAACGTTCGTGTGGATTCATTGCGTGACACACATGGTTAAACAGACACTCTCGTTATAGTAAATATTATTTTATAACTTATTACTGAAAAATATGTACATAGAATAGATGTTGTATTTATTATATCTGACTAATATTTATTAGAAGTGAAAATTCTTAAGCCGTTCTCTATTATTATTTTTTTTTAAATTATAAAAATCTTTTTAAAAAATTCAATGTTTTTTCTGTTTTTACTCGGAGGAGAAATTGATTTTATATTCTCGGTTTAGTAACAAGACAAAACAAAACAAAAAAATCCGCCACTAAGCAATGTTTCGAAAACTGGACGGAAAGTAGAATGGAGTGCCTTCCACTAGGTTCCTTCTGCTATATGCGGGATACAGCGTGAATGCATAAAATTTACAAATGTAATTTATTTTCATAAGAAAAAAAAACTATCAATAAATAATCCATGTTTCAATAGAAACCGCAATGCGACGTAACTCAGTGCAACTTTAAAGTGTCTCGCAAGTTAGTAAAAGATTCAAGCTGTCCTTGTACGAGTCGCCGGCTCGCGCTTGCTTATGTATTTGTTC
>DWQW01010219.1:0-12319 GCA_018249695.1 Heliconius erato demophoon | reverse complement strand
CGTTTTTGCGAAACACTAAGCTTTTGAGAGTCCTCGCTTTAATGAACCAAGTAACGACTACGCCGACTGCATCATGAGAGTCTCTCAGAATAGTCACTAAAATATCAAATTAAATTGTGACGCTATTAATAGAAATGTAGCGGTATATTTAATTTTTTGTGAAAAAAAAATATTTTTTATGATTTCGCATTTTATGCACCATTTTTTTATTATATATAAAAATATAAATGAACGTTGTCTGAAAAAATATAAATGAGATTAATATATATTTAAAGTTAACTCATCGTAAAACAAATCCTGTTCAAGTTAATAATTTACGCATATTTTTTTATATATGATACAGAAATTGTTACTTTTATGTTCAATCAAATATTTATTTTAAGATATTATGCTTATTAAGAAAACGTATTAAAATTTGAACTTATAGTATACATACCCGATAGGAACCTGCGCTTCTTTGGAAACCGTCCAAGCGCTCTGACCAACTATGCCATACGTTATCATCGAGAAGAGGCTCCTTGTCAAACGATAATTCTAAGTTATTATCTTTTGGTAGATGCTAACAACATAAATAAACGCTACGATCAATTTTTTATATGTTTAATAAGTATTATTCTTCCCTAAGTGTAGAATAAAACTTTGAAAATGTTTAAAAATAAGATATTATGGTTTTTTTCAGCTTCAGGCCTTTTTCTACAAAGCAAAGCTCTAGGAAGAAGAAGAAACCTATTGTTAATACACTCAGTTCCCCATGCAATACCGCGTTTTGAGCTCAACGCCGTACTTTGCCGTTGCGTTTAGAGACACTCGTCCCATTACGCTATATCGGTGGAAGATAATACCATATTAGTTTGTACTATTCAAAATGTTCATATTATAATTAAATGCTTAATTTAATAACTACTATAAATGTTAGTATGTTTTTTATACAAAGCTTCTATTCGTATGTAGTGCACATTCCCCAGCACACTTAATCCCGCTAGTCCCAACTCAGTCGACTTAAATCTTTGTTCCAATTTTGAATAATCCAACTAAATTAGAATAGAAAAAGTATTTAAAGCGGTTTGTTGTATGAAACAATCTATGTATGGAGTCTCTTATAGCGCAGTGGTACGTGGTGGTTTATTACTAACTGAAGTCGGTATTCTGGTAGAAGTACTCGTATGTAAAAAATAATGGCAACACGAACATATTTTCAGCATTTAATGTAATCTCTTTCTATTTTATAATTATACTGTATTTTTTTATTATAATCGTAGGTATATTTACCTGAAAAACGTATATTCTATTCATTTATATCTATTCATTTACGCCATAAGAAAATGATGTAAAATGTGTTAAAATCCATATTAAATAACTTATATTAATCAATCTGTCTCAATCAGCCCTGCGTTCATTTACAATACAATGTAACCTTACTTCAAGATAACTGATTACTTGCTTTTTGAAAGTAATTTATCATCACAAATTAATGATATATATTATCAAAATGTAAAACATTTGTTTTTGTCAGCTTCACTCTGCAGGGTAGGCAGAGGGAACCTAGTGACACTGCGTTCCCCAATTTCTGCCGAATTCTGGAGGCTTGTCCTCGAGATGAAATATTTACTTAAATTTATATTTCCAATTCTTCGCTCTGGTGGCGAAGAATTTAAGTAAATATTTTATCTCCTCGAGTGGGGATCGAATCCACAACCAATCGGTTTTATAGCCTGCACCACGACTGGCCTTACAAAAACATTTTAAGTGACATAAATAGATTTTTCAATATTCTGACCACTATGTTAAGTAAAATCCATTACAGCTAAATGATTTTATCACGGCACTAAAACTTATTGAACTTTTAAATAGAATACCATTATGGTGACGGGAAAATTAAACACTTTTTATACAGGGTGTTTACGTTACAAAATAAAAATTTAATTTCTAAAATTGGTTCTTTTCTTTGCTTTAATAAAGAAAGTTGTTAGAAATTGAAATAAAAAAATAATAAACTTTCTTTCAAACGGTCGGTAGAGTAAGCAAAATAAAAATGGTATAAATAAAATAAATTTAAAAAATAAATTAGCTTCACGCTGTATCCCGCACACAGCAGGGTAGGCAGAGGGAATCTAGTGTTAAGACACTTCCTTCCCCACTTTCTGCCGAATTCTGGAGGCATTGCGTGTTGAGTAGCAGAACTCAACGCCGCGCTTAACCTCGACACCAGAGGGAAGAAATGGAAAATGAAAATGGAAAATCGTATAAGGCAAGTGAAAAGCAAAGTGAAGATAAAAGGTTAATCATTCAGAATGGATTTCTTGCGGCAGTAAACTGGTTACCTTCGCGTTTCTTTTCCTTCGAGCCGCAAAATAAAGTCTTCGGCGGCGACAAAATGGATAGCTGTTTTCTTAAAGTGAGCGATTTACAAAGCGTATGATCGGTGTGAAGATTTATTATTATATTTATTGATGGAAACCAATTTTAGTATAACGTGCTTTTTGGTTTGGATTCTGTTAAATGTGATATTCATTTTATTTGCTTTTGTGTTTATTATAGATTATTTTTATATAGTAATGTTATTTGAGTTTGTGATAATATTTTATGTTTTATTTAATAAAATAAAATAAAATCAGCTTGACGCTGTATACCGCACACTGCAGGGTAGGCAGAGGGAACCTCGTGTTAAGACACTCCATTCCCCACTTTCTGCCGAATTCTGGAAGCATTGCGTGCTAAGTGGCGGTACTCAACGCCGCGCTTTGCCTCACACCAGAGCGAAGAAATGAAAATGTAAATATAAATAAATATTTCACTTCCTCGAGTGGGGATTGAACCCACAACCAGTCGATTTTACAGTCACACTTTGTATCTCTGAGCCACGACCGGCCTCTAATCTCTTTTATTTAATAAGCTTTTTATAACATACAACATAAGTAAAAAGTTAAATAAAATATAAAAAAAAAATATTATGTTATATATATAAATATATTTTTTATAAAATGTAACATAGCATTTAGCAATATAAATTTATATTGAAAAAAAATCTGCTTAAAAAAGTCGAGTGTTTCATTTTTAATATCGTATACAGCAACAACTCAAACAATATGAAGGCAAAAAAATATTGTACGTCACGGAAACAATTTCCATTGAACTATATTCAAAATATTGACAGTTCAATTAAAATAATTTTTGAACATTTAAAAGTAGCTTTTTGTGAGTATAAAATTTTAAAAAATATTTAACTGAATAATTTTAATAAAATGAAGCTTTAGGGGTGTAATTTAATTATATGGTTTATAGGAGAAATAATAATATGAGAAATAATAATGAATCATATTATACTATAAAAACACAATCAAAAATTAAAAAATCGGACAAGCAGGAGTCGAGCTTGCCCGCCGAGGGTTTCGGACAAAAATTAGAGGTCTCAAGCTATTTTTGAGGGGATCACATCCAAATCAATTATCAATTATTTTAGCATGTACTTATTTATAGTTATGTAATTAAATATATATTGTAATGTGAAAAATTAATAAATATACATATATAGACATTCGCTTAACCTTAGATCTAAGTAAAATTTTGTAAAATAATGTAAAGTTAAAAATATAATTTTCCTATTATAGGTATTAATTGTATGTAAACGATAATGTAATTAATATACATGATAAGGAAATTAGATATAATAATACATTTAAAAAGGGTACGGACCAAGTGTATGTAGTGTTAAGAAATAACAATAAAAAAAATAAAAAAAAGAAAAAAAAAGCAATTTTTGAAATTCTAAATTAGCTTAGCTAGAGCCCTTTAATCCTATATTTCACTTAAAATAATTTTAATATCAAATTTTGCCTCTCTTGTAAGGGTATTATTTTTTAGGATTTGACAACAAATGGATAGTTTTTAGATATTTTCCTGAGCCAGTACTACATGTAGATGATAGCTGCTAAATTTCATAATTCTATGTTAACCAGAAGTACCTTTTTAATTTTAATTCCCTTTATAGTGTCGAAATACACATTTTTGCGATATATCCATCCATATCTTTTTTTTATAAATTTTATAAAAATACTTTTTTTTTTCAGGAAAACATGGGGCCGTAGACATAAGTATATGTTTTGAATTTCAACTTTATATCTCCAAGCGTTCCTGAGTTAAGTTCTTTTGAGAGACAGGCAACAGAATGATCTTGTTCCTTTTTCCCTTAAAAGGTACAGAACCCTAAAAAAGCATCTAAATTAGCACAAAAAATTCGAAATCTTCTCGTAAACATTACAAATATCGTTATCGTCAGAAAATGCATTAAAAATGTATTTTTAATTAAAGGTATCTTCAGGCTGCCTATCATTGCGTGTTTTGTTGCCCCAAATACCGATGCGTGCGCAAGCCGAACCTGCTCTGAATATTTTAGACCGAGTCCGGACGTGGTCGTGGTGTGGAAAAAAGTTTGTTTTGCCTACATTTGGGACTATGGGTTTACTGTTTTGTTTAGTCTCTTGGGTTACATTGTTTATTGCATTTAAAACGTTGGAATCTCTATAGAGTTTACGTTCCTTGGTTGGAATATTCGGTAACAAGGTCGAAATGGAACGCGAGTTTTTCATTCGAATTACAATATTCATAGAGCAACTCTACCTTAACTGTTCGCGTAAATCGTGTTGACGGAAGGAAATATGCGATTTATCAAAAACTCGATCCCTCCAAAGTGCAGAACAAAAATATCGTACAGGATATAGAAGAATATCGCGATTTATAAAGTATATTTATGTAATGCGTATACATTTCTCATCCTGCATATGACAGTTAAAAGGAACCTAGAGTTAAGACACTCCTTTGCCCACTTTCCGTTCAATTTTCGAGGCATTGCCTGTTATACGACGAAACCCCACTTTTTCTATTTAACCACCACCTGAGCTAAAAAATGCAAATATCAACAAATAACAATTAATTCCCCCGAGCGGGGATCGAACCTACAACCGTCACGTTACAGTCACACACTACCCCAGCGCCACGACTACATTATTCATTAAATGAAAAACGAAAAACGAAATTCCAGTAAAAAGCACAAAGTATATAACAAAAAAAAAGCTCAATAAAACTTTATAAACACAACACAAAGCAATATCGCTGCAAGCGCTGTTCTATAAAAACATCCATTTAATTAAAAAGGAACCAGCAAGGACGCGTGCTGCGTCTATATGGAATCCCCTGAGCTTCCTCACGAAGGACTAATGACAAACAGTCATATCGCGTGAACACCGAAATTCTAACACAAGCCTCTAATATAAAATGATGAGTTTATATATCATTAAGAACTCTTTTATCAATATTTTATTTTGTGATAATGCTGTTATGTCATCCTTTATAATAATCAGCTTCACGCTGTATCAAAAAAGGCAGAGGGAACCTAGTGTTAACACACTCAGTTCCCCACTTTTCGCCGATTTGGAGGTATTGCGTGTTGAGTGGCGCTTTGCCTTGATACTGAAAGCGAAGAAATTAAAATATATGTTTTGATAAATATTTCATTTCCTCGAGTGGGGATCGAACCCACAACCAGTCGCGTTTACGGTCACAGTTTGTGCTCCTGTGCTACGATTGGCTTTATGTTTATAGGAAACATTTATTTTTGCTGTAAATTTAGTATTTTTGAAAAATGAGTGCTCAGAGAGAAATTTATATTTTAGCTTTTTGTTTTTCCTACAGTGAGACTAGTGTTAAACACTATGCTCTCTATTTTTTACATTTTAAAATGTTATTAGACATTTAGGAAGGCGTAGGTTCTAAAAAAATATTCTTCTTTACTTTTTCTTTAATAACAGCATTCTCTCTTGATAAATGATAATCTATAAGCAATTATCTTTAGGCAGTCGAAATTTGAAAAATCTCTGTAGAGAGATGCCAACAACATAAATAAGCTGTAACAAGCGTATAATAATTTCGACTTAGCTAAATGAGAACGTACGGCTTAGTGGTCAGAGCGTTTGGACGATTTAATTTTTTATATGTTTTCCTACGTAGTGTTTTCTAGTAACGTGATATTATATAGATTACCTTATTCGATAAATATAATATTCCGCACAAAAAATATTCTTTCTCAACCAGTAATATCTAAAATTAAAATAGATTTCAAACAAATAAGCTTTTTAGCTAAATGGTATATACCATATAGGCAGTATACAAGATTGGTATAAATATATGTATTAACTATTATTATTTAAAGGTCGTGGCGCAGGGGCACAAAGTGTGACTGTAAATCGACTGGTTGTGGGTTCGATCCCCACTCGAGGAGATGAAATATTTACTTAAATTTATATTTCTATTTCTTCGCTCTGGTGTCGAGGCAAAGCGCGGCATTGAGTTCTGCCACTCAACACGCAATGCCTCTAAAATTCGGCAGAAAGTGGGGAAAGGAGTGTCTTAACACTAGGTTCCCTCTGCCTACCCTGCTGTGTGCGGGATACAGCGTGAAGCTATTATTATATTTAAGCTATTATTATTTAAAGTTATATATACTTACTTCTGAAGTAGGATTACTAAAGTGGATGGTATAAACATATAGCCAAGTAAGTCTTCCCTTAGTTCACTCAGTGTTTAGTTAACCGACCCTCACTAGTTTGTGCTTGGCTAAATTTATCATATAATCCAGATGTTAAAGAGAAGACCACTATTTATTTTATTTAAATTACTTCAACATTTAGCGTTTACTGTATTTTTAGGTAAAAATAATAAAGTATTTATCTCTTATGTAGAATTTTGTATAGTATTTTTAAATTACAAAATAAGTTAAGATTTAGCATACATTATGAATAAACTAGAACTTTGTTTAGTATCATATTAAGAGAGTTACAACATATTTTTACCATTTCAAATAAAAGTGAAATATGAAAAAATGTAAAACACAATAACTCTTTATAAATTTACATTTTTAACAATATCAATAATCTCCTAACAAAAATCTCATACAAAGTATATTTTAAATGGCTCCAAATCTCAAAGTAAATTTGGCCTTGTTTAGTTAGCCAACTAGTTACTTCAGTTACAAGTAGCGACGACATGTCTTATTCAGGTTGCCTTATAATATATATTAAAATGAGATTGTTCTCAGCCAAATTTATTCTATTAATTTTATTTACATATTTAACTTATATTTATACATATTTAATGTGACAACAGAAGTATAATTTTCAACCGTTCCATTTTCGAGACATTTGTTAGGGCGTATCATCGTCTAATTTTTATTATAAATTGTATATATATATATATATATATATATATATATATATATATATATATATATATATATATATATATATATATATATATATATATATATATCTATATATATATATATATATATATATATATATATATATATATATATATATATATATATATATATACATATATATATATATATATATATATATATGTATATATATATATGTATGTATGTCGGTAATATATTAAATTATAATATCTGTATAATGTATTAATATGCTTTAAAAATCAAATCAAATCAAATCAGCTTCACGCTGTATGCCGCACACAGCAAGGTAGGCAGAGGGAACCTAGTGTAAGACACTCCGTTCCCCACTTTCTGCCGAATTCTGGAGGTATTTCGTGTTGAGTGGCAGAGCTCAACGTCGCGCTTTGCCTCGACACCAGAGCGAAGAAATGGAAATATAAATTTAAGTAAATATTTCATCTCCTCGAATGGGGATCGAATATACAACCAGTCGGTTTTACAGTCACACTTTGTGCCGCTGCGCCACGACTGGCCTCATGCTATGCTTTATATATTAATGATATATTATAACTTCCTTTTTACTACTGGTTTTTTTTTTTGTAAATAACAATAACGTTATAATAATTAAAAACATTAATTCAAATGAAAATCAGATTGCAATTACAAAGTTCCAAGGCGAAGTTGTATATAGCTTAATTTTAAAATTACAAGAAATACGACCACAGCTCCCGTTAATTACGACTTCTGTAAGTTAATTTCACCGTTCCAAGCGTTCAGAATTCTATATCATATTATAAATTTATTGATAAGTTCCCTTTGGAACTGGCTTACATTTCATTGAAATATAAGATTAATATAAATATTTTTATATTTTATGCTAATCGTGGCGCAGGGGCACAAAGTGGGATTGTGAACGCGATAGGTCGTGGGTTCGATTCTCACTCGATAATATTTAATATTTCCATTTTGTTCGCTCTGGCATCGAGGAACAGTGTAGTGTTAAGTTCCGCCACTCAACACACAATGCCTCCAGAATTCGGTGTATAATGGAGAACAGAGTACGTTCTCATAGTACAGTAATTATTTTTATACCAAATTAAAAAATGTAACGAATATCATTTTATATTTTAATGGAAAGAAAAATGTTTTTTTTTTACCTATATATTTAAAATGGTCCACGGAATCCTATTTAAAAAAGACAGCTTCTGGATTTTAATGCACAGCACGGTATACAGTGAGAATCTAATGTCATTATATTCAATTCTCCGCTTTCAGCCTTAATTAAAAAAAAATGTCGAGTATCAGATTTCAACGCAACGTAAACATAATATGAAAAATGAACTATATAATTATATATTATAATTCCTCACTCCTCACATTATATTTTAAAACTGTACAATCAGAACATAAAAAACATTATAAAAAGCCGTAAACCAGCGACCATTTTTCACAAAGATCTGCCCCAACGTCGCTGCGGTTTCACCAAAAACGCTGAAAGAGGGCTTTCTTCTTATCTTTTTAACACAATTCAGTCGCGAAAGGTAAAACGACTCGCCTATTATTTAGATGACGTGACAAAGCTGAATGTTTACCCTTTTAACTCCGCCTTCACTTGGATTTGTTACGATGTGAACATCAGCCTTGGCTTTTGAGCGTCATTTCATTTCTTATTTACAACCGTGTATATTGATTTTTATCTATAAAAAACTTCGTCGCAATATATTTTTGTATGATAAAGCATTGTCATATATAGATATATTTTTTGTTTTGTTTATTATTTATATTTTATTTAAATTGTAAGCATTGGAATTAAATAATATGAAAAAACAGTCGATTTCAAATCCATCTAAGATTTGATCTAGCAGGTTTGACTAATTTCCAAGATTTGCGAGTTATGCTAAATTGTTTTTTATAAAGTATTAAAATAAATATTAATTTACAGCTTTATAAAGAATCAAAAATATTCTAATCACTCATAAAATAACTTATATTCCATTTAAAAATTGTTAAATTCCCCATCATCCAGATACCCACAAAACAACCCCACAAATATATTACTAACCTGAAACGACGAGAGTTCAGCCACAAAGCAGACTATCATCGACAGTGTTTCGCTGCATCAGCTGGAGCTATAAACTAGTCGGCGGTGTCGTCGACAGGGCATGTTCTGCTGGAGACGTAGATTGAAATGCATGAATCCAATGTCCTTAGATCCTCCACCCAGTACATTCACATTCCACTTATAACTTGAACACTTTAGATTTTATAACTTATTTAATATTACAAATAATTACAAATTTATATTATTTACATAGATAGATAGATATATATCTAAACGGTACTGTGATTGAAAAAATATATTATCTGAAAATTAATTTAGTGATATTTTTGTATTTTATACGTATATTTTTACAGACGTCGTCACTGGGAAGGCAGTGATGCGTTTGATTCTACGTTGACGGCGGTTGAATGGTGAAGATCGATCAGGGGAGGAAAACTCGCTATAATCAAAAACCAACCATTCGTATATTCTGAATATTTCAACATATCACATTAAGGTCTATATACGTCGTTCTATATTCCGAACCTAAGATGGAATTCGATTTGCGATTTTTCCTTGTAATGACTGCTTTCATATTTACATATTAACGTTTGAAGTATTGAATTTTGTAAATAATGTATATATGAAAAATATATATTATTTACATATTTGAATCGTATAAGAATATAAATGAGTTATACTTTATTTTTTAACTTTTCATGGAACAGAATTCTCAAGAACTAAAATTAAATTATGTTATATTTTATTTTCCGTGATAAAATAATAATATACATAAATGTTATGTAGTACCTTGATTAATACAATTTTCAATAGTAAATTGCGTGAAATCTTGTAAGCTCAATTTGACCTACTTCCCAGTGCACTATTGAGCTGATATTTGAATTCATTTCTGATGACAATGACATTACACATAATCAATATTGCTTTTAATACGAAATGGCCACTACAATAAAACGGCAGATTACAATTTTTTTCCACAATCCATCTAATATAGGTATGAAATGTAAGGGATTGATTTGTAAAATACTTCTAAAATCTTGTTTTTAAAAAAGTTTGTTTAAATAATATTTTATTTAGATTGTGTTAACTAGTAGATTCAAGAAAATAAAAATGTATAAAATTAAAAATAATGAAAAATATACAAGAAGAAGGCGAAATAATTATATCAAGGAGGATTTATTAGAAATAACTTGTTATAGAATCTCATGAATTCAACATTACAATAATAATTTAGAACTCCAACAAACCCGACTCCAAGCGAAATTTAATATGGCAAATGTAAACTTTATATAACTTCCGAAACTCGTTTCTTAAGAACAATAGGTTATTATTAATTTTATTTCTTATCGAATATGCAATATATATATCTAATATCAGAAGCAATCTACTCGATTCCCAGGGCGTTGTGGCTATTTATAGCATCTGTGGCACACCGAATAGCAGGGCGACCGCTAATTAAATTGACATGTCTAAGACTAGCCTGTAAAGCAATATACTCATGTCAACGATCGTATTTTGTCTTAGACAATCTTAATTTGTTTTTTGTTTATTAAAATTTAGTAACAAAATTATTTTATTTCAATTTGTTCTAGTGTCAAAGTTTCGTCAACACGCAATGCCACCATAATTCAGTGGGAAGTGTCTAAACACTCGGCTCTCTCTCTGCCTACTCTGCAATATGCAGGATACAGCGTGAAGCTTAATAATATATAAACACTCTATTAAAATCATATGTTTCTCATATATATACCGAACAGAAAAACAGATAAGTAAAAAGAGAAAAAAATGCTAATTCCACAGTGTAAAATAAATTAAATAATCAATTAAACATCCGAACTATTCCAATAAAAGCCAATTTGGTGAGCTCGATTCACTCGATGTGCATGCGTGCGTGAAATACTTTAAACGCTATCGGTCAAATTAAATTTATAATATCATGAATAGTTCAATGAATATTTTCGATACGATTTTCTAACATTTTTTTTAAAATAATGTTTTAAAAAAAATGTTAGAAAATCGTATCGAAAATATTCATTGAACTATTAATTTAATACTATACTTAAATATTTTAGAAAAGTCAGTAACTGTGTTTGATTACAAGCGCGACAGGTTGATAGTTCGATAGAGAAAATAAAATATTTCATTTTTTTATTTTTTTTCCCTCTGATGGTGAGGCAAAGCGTGGCGTTGAGTTCCGCTGAAAATGGGCAACGAAATGTCTTTTTAACACTAGGTTACTTCTGCGTACCCTTCTGGGAGCGGGAAACAATATGAAGCTAGAAATATACACCTTAATACAATTCTGTATACAATACAGTATTTATATTCTATTATATAACGTTAAAAGGTTTTGTGTTCATAATTGATAAGTCAATCTGAATCTGTGACAGGTTCATATAAAATTAAAAGATTTAAAAATTCAGAGTAAAATTTTAAAATACATATTTAAAAATTAAACATTTATGCTTATATATTACTTGGTAGTTCATTCATAATTTACAATATTAGTAATGTGAAGAGCACGTTAATACACTTGGTAGTTAAACAAAGACCATGCCTCATTCAGTTTGCTTGCCCTGGCTTTGATAGCGCCTTAATAAGTTAATTATGAACTAACAAAAGTCAAAGCTTTTTTTTTTCATTTTCACGCTGTATCCCGCAAATAGCAGGGTAGGCAAAGAGAGTGGTGCTAAGACACTCCACTCCTCACTTTCCACAGAAAGCTGGAGACATTGCGTGTTATATAAGTGGCGGAACTCAACGCCGAGTTATGCCTCGATACCACCTGATCCCTCACCTCGATCACCTCGATCTGAGAAATGAAAATACTAATACATACTAATATAATTATGTATAATTTTGTTGAGTGGAAATCGAACCTATGGCCTAAGATCCCATTGCTTAAAACTGTAGGGATCAGATTTTCTAATGAAACTTATATTTAAGAATGATACATGATAGTAGAATAGATTACACTAGGGTTGCCCAAAAAAATCCTGCCGCAATCACCTTTAATTAATGTTTTT
>DWQW01010218.1:0-12319 GCA_018249695.1 Heliconius erato demophoon | reverse complement strand
TTCAGAATTTTTCATTTCAATATCAATTTGAATATCGTAGCCGTATCAGCCGTATACAGTAAACATTGGCGTTAGGCGTAGGTTAAGCCGTAAACGTCGTCGTTTATATTATGGCCCATAAGTTTTAGTGCTTGCATAATACTAGTTGCATTTTACAATTCCTTAATTTTATTATTTGTTTTAATATTAAATACTATAGTTAATATTAAATACTGTGTAGTTTTAATACGAAATAACATATTTAGTGGACTAGATATCATTTAGCGCTAGATTATAATAGGTAGAGTGGACCAAGACATTATACATTGTGTTATCTGTAACGTAACCCAACGTCGCATTTTCTTTACTGAGAAGAGGAGAAATTAAAATTTATTTTAATATTTTCCTCTCGAGGAATTTCACAATTAATTTATTAATAATTGATCACCAATTAATTGGATCACAGTTCATGTTTTACTGTAAAATGAAGCTTTTATTTAACTTCCGGTATTAGGTATTATTATTATATGAAGTCTGGAAAGCTCAGTATATCCACTTCCTAGTGTCTGATTGAGCTGAAATTTGGATTATGACTTCAGTTTAGATGATAATAAAATTACATACAATCAATATTGTTTTTAACCTAAAACGGCCGTCAAAACGAAAACAAATATTACACATTTTTTAAACAACGCACTTAATATGGGTATCAAATTAAAGGAAATCTGTAAAATACAATAGACTATGAAAAAACATTCCGGTTTTTGAGAAAAATTCAGATGTTTTAATACTAGCTTCCCTCTTTCTACGCTGCTATATATAAGATATAGCCGTAAAAGTAAAAAAAATCTTAATTTTGCAAAACAACACATAAAGCAGGTGACTTAAATAACAATATCAATTAAAAACATAGACATACGGCAACAAGAACAAATTTACCATTTCATTTAACCGACA
This sequence comes from Heliconius erato demophoon, assembly GCA_018249695.1. Classification (NCBI taxonomy): domain Eukaryota; kingdom Metazoa; phylum Arthropoda; class Insecta; order Lepidoptera; family Nymphalidae; genus Heliconius; species Heliconius erato. Next base: position 11,383 of record DWQW01010218.1, on the reverse strand, counting down.
ATGGCAATATTTGAGCAATCCTCCCCAAATACAAATAATAATCTCGTTATTAACCCCCACAATGAGCGTTTAAAATAAAAATTCACTCAAAAGAACATCCCCTGTTCCAAAACAAAACGGAACCAAGACCTGGATAGACTTATATCACAATTTTTTCATATTGTAAATTGAATCTTATATTTTAAATAATAAAATACATTTTCCAGTACTGTACAAATTTGCAGTTTTTTCAAAACTGAATTCGTTTCAACGATGTAGAGTCTTTAGATTAATCAACTAAATTTGAACTCTATACCACGATAATAAAATCGAAAATGCCAATAACCAACATTATGATAATATAGCAGTAGGGTACCAAAACCGTAGGCCTATTTACGTCGGTTTCACACTTACAACAATAGTGTCATGATTCCTGATCCCGGATTATCCCGATACAAAACCGGGATTAGGTCGGGCTGTGGAAAACAAATGGGATAACAGCACAAGTGTACTAATGGAGTTCCAATTACAAATTGTGTTTTGTCATTTCAGTGTTAATTTTAGGGTAATGTAGAGTCTAGTAAGCCAAGAAAATAATGGTGAACTTCTTAAAAGAAATGGGCCTTACCCGCGAAACGTAGATAATGCGTGAAAAAAAAATTAAACATGAAAAATATACAAGGGAGGGAAAAATAAGAAAACTGGTTGATAAAAAACTGAAAGATCTAAATATAAACAAATATTAATCTTTTAATTGTCATAGCTTTGAAGATGAAACTTCGTATCTGATTATATATGATGTTTATGGGATCTGATGTATATATGATGTTTATGGGATCGTATATCGTTGGAGCGAATGTTATTATTTAATATGTTAATATCTTTTTTTTTAACCTGACTAAAATAAGGGTTGCGTTCAGTTTTGCTTTAAGACGCAATTTATATTATAATTATCTTCCATAAAATTTTATTAACCTTGAATTAACTACTATACTATTAATGTTATTTAAGCATTTTGTGTAATATATAGTATTATAATCGTAATATTCAGCTTGTCAGGCCTTGTCCGTGTGAAGTACACAAAAAATTCCATTTCGTTATTTTTGCGAGTAAGCAAAAAAAATATATATTACTTTCGAAAGAACCTTACAAATCTTAAATATTCTCAGCATTAGCCTAACAACTGATAGACAGATTATTAGAAAAACCTAATAAAAATCTGTCAGTTCATGTACAATACTAAAAAAAATCTGACTTTGTTTCTTACTATTTTATAATACGACTAGCTTTTATCTAGGTTTCACCCGCGTGAAAAGAAAGTAACGAAAGTTATAGCTCTCACGTTTTATAATTTTTGCATTATTTTTCATCGTGGCTCCGCTCCCGTTGGTCGTCGTTTTGAAACCGGAATTGGGTAGTCCATTCAACGAGAAGTCGTTGAATGGACTACCCAATTCCAAAAGACGTTTTCAAATCGAATCAGTAGTTCCCGAAATTAAAGCGTTAAGCCAAAGATTTTTTTCTGTTTTATAAATTGAATATAGAGTAGTTGAATGTAGAACAAGAAATATAAATATTGAGGCTAGTCGTGACGTCGGGACACAAGTGTGTGTACTAGAAGCGCGACTGGTTGTGAGTTCGATTCCATTTTCAGGGGAATGAAATTTAATATTTTCATTTTTTCGCTCTGATAACGAAGCAAAGCGCGGTGTCAAGTTACTTGCTGAGTGCGAGATATTGCGTGAAGCTAATTATTTAAATATATTATATGAAAAATACGACGTGAAACACTATAAAATAGATATCCTTAATCACTAAGGACAATCGAAACCAACAAGATGAGTATTTAATTAGTTTTCTATTGTATATGATATATTAATCACCGCAACGCGACAGTTGGATTACATTAACTGTAACTAAACGCACGACACTTGATGAATTGTGCAGTTTAGGTAAACCCCTTTAGGTAATAGGGGTTGGGGTAAATTGTAAATTATAGTTATCCGTAAGGAAGGGTAAGGAGTGCTTGATACTACATACCTACCTAGGTACTGTCTTACCCTGTGGGATGCAGCGTAAAGCTAAAACAAATATTTAAGAAAATGCGGTGTTGAGTCCCGCCATTCAACACCCAATGCCTTATGTTTGTAGCAAGCACATTGCGAAAACACGTGTTCTAAATCAGCAAAAGTAAATTAAACTAGCTTATGATTCCTGAATAATATAAGATTATCCACGGTTATCATACAGCACTATAATAAAAACATTATATTTTAAAAAAATAAGATAAATAACATAACGTTTTAAAAAAAATCTGGGCAAAACAAACTTATAAAATATTTGATAATTAAATAATGTAGTATGTTCCAATTAACATTATTAAAAGAAGAATCGGATAAAAATTAAACTACCGCAGCCAAAGTCTCCGCTCTCCACGACGGAGGTTGCAAGTTTTCAACTTAAAAAAAAACACCCATTGCCTCAAGAATTTAGTAGAAAGTTGGGTTCGGAAGTGTCTTAAGGGGAATGGAATCTCGAATGGGAAGTGGAGTGTTTTGCCACTGGGTTCCTACTGCTCAACCTACTGTACGCGGGAGTGTGGAGCTAAAAAAAAGATTAGCTGAGATTTATCACAAAAATCCTGAAAATTTCTGCAAAATTAAAAAAACTAATAAATTAAAGTCAACACGCGGTTGGGTGATTCTCGTTGCGTCTGATGTAACCGCTAACGACTTGGGCTTAATGACCTTTAAAAATATTTTTAATTAATTAGAAATTGCATAATAACATTAATTTATTGCATATAGCGCGGCGTTGAGTTCTGCCACTCAACACGCAATGCCTCCAGAATTCGGCAGAAAGTGGGGAACAGAGTGTCTTAACACTAGGTTCCCTCTGCCTACCCTGCTGTGTGCGGGATACAGCGTGAAGCTAATTTAATTTTAATTTTATTGCATATTTTTTACTAGTAAATTGTTCTTCCTTGTCTTTATTTTTAGTAGAATTTTATTACGTTTACAATATAGATAATATTGTAAGATTCACTAATCTTAAGCGGAGGTTTTAATTTTGCAACCATTTTAGAAATTGGTAATGATTTTTTTTTTATTTACACATTTTCTGGCCTGGTTTTTTAACTTAAACTTCCCAAATGCACAGATAGTATGAAGTTTTATGAGTATTAATATAAGAATATTCCCCGACAACTTTAATTATAATAATAAACTTTATACGTTATGGGTTCTATCCCTCCTCAAAGAAAATATGTAATGTTTTCTTTTCCTCGCTTTGATAACGAGGCAAAGCGTGGCTTCGAGTTCCAACACTCAACACGCAATTTCTCCAAAATTCGGCTGAAAGTGGGGAACGGAAGTGTCTTTATGGGAACACTGTGTATTAATACCTGGTTCCCTCTTTTTAGCCCCATTTTTAGTCCAATACCTTGCTAAGTGAGGAAAGGAAAGATATAGCGTCAAGCAAAAAAAGATGGATTAGGGAGTTTGAAGAGAAGCATCCATCTAGAACAGAAAAGCACGGGATTTTTCCACGTAATCAAAATATCTGGCGGCTACTTACATTCATAATATAACTAAAATTAATAATAAAAAAATGCTTTAGAAATTTAAAAATAATCCCCCCCACACACAGGCCAAATCCTATCTATAGTCCTATATATTGGCCAAAATACAAAATGTACCGTGGATTTGGGGCATACATTCCTGTGACTGCGTTATATTATGTCCGTGATTTATTGCATTGGATTCTCGTTTGTAATTAGTGCGTGCCTCCGTAGGGTCGGCGCTGTCGAATTATTTGAATAAATTATTCTTTTTTTTAATACTATGAAATTAAAAATAAATTATATTTTTTTATAATATTTATGTTTCTTTATTTATTTCTTTTCTTTTTCTTTCTAGTTTATAGATATGAATATCTAATACAAATATCAGTAGCAGTCAATTGTCTAACTAAATCAATATTTTTTACATTAAAGTGGAATCAACCTCCATTCTTACATTTATAATATTATTAAGTAGAATAAATAGCCATATATAACTATATAATATGAAATTCACAAACATTAAACCGCCCTGCAAAGCGAAATTTCCAGGTGTATGTTAGGTACTAGGTTCCCTTTGCCTACCCTGTTATATGCGTAAGCAAAATAAAACAAAAAAATATCATCATTTAAATTGAAAATTAACAATTTTAAAACATAGTAACACATTCTTTTTTGTTGTAGCTCAAAATTATGTTTGACAAAATGCTTGTACAGTTGTTTAAATAAATGACCAAAGTTACTCTTTTATAATAGATAAATTATCAAAATTCAACACAAATATTAACTATAAAATTACAGTATTATATTGTTTTATGTTTAATTTAACGTGAATAAGTATGTTTAAGTAACTTTAATTTGAATTATTTATAAAAAAAGAAAATATACATTTTTTTTATTCTTTTATTTTTTTACAACTCGCTACCAATTCGCTAAAATTGCGAATTGGCTAAAAATTAAAAGAAATGTACTTGAAACATAATTTTATTTTTTTTAATTATTTTTTTAGTTTCATGCTGTATCCCGCAAATAACAGGCTACACCGAGGGAACCTGGGAACTATAGTGACGACACTTCGTTCCCCACATTCTGCCGAATTCTAAAATAAATAAAAACAAATTATTTTAATTTTCACGACAGCATCAACCCCGCGGATCCCGGATTGAGTTTAATCGGAGTCGGAACGACCCATTAATAACGGTACTGTTAATTGAACTCCTAGTTGCCGGTTATATTTCAAATATTCTCTATAGAGAAACAAGGATAAAATACTTCTGTCGCGATCAATCTGATTGTTTGTTTTTGTTTAGTTTAGTTAGTGTAAATAGTATTAATTGACAGCAATAAGAATCGATTTTTTTAATGATCGAATTGTTTTAGAACAGTATTTTTGTGTTATATTTCAGGATAAAGGTTATATTTAAAATTAGATTAGATAATCTTATATATAAAAAGTGTGAAAAATAACTAAAAAAGTATTTTCCTTTCCTAAGTATGGAATAACAAGTTTAATATGTTATAAATATTTTGTTCTACTGTCAATCACGCCTTTGTCATGGATGAATTATTAGCATTATACCTATTTTACTATACATATATACTGATTGTTTTCTTATCTTCACAGCACTAGTTTTATTCTCTCCCTATTATTAAACAAAGAATATAATAATAAAAAAACATAAGAAACAAGGGACGATAAATAGTTTTCTAAAATAAGTTTCTTTCCATTCCCCCTACTCCGAAAAAATAACTTAAATATTATTTACAGACTGCTCTAAAGAAAATTCCTTTTTTCCTATAATATACTATATTCCACCTTAAATATATTATTTTTCATCAATTTATCGAGAAACTGTAACATGAGACAAAAAATCCCTTTCAGCGATCATTATGTGATTGCGCGCAGGTGCTCTCGCAGCGGAGTGGATTACTGACGGGTTGGGGCGCTAAAATGTTGCTTGTGGATATACACCTAGTTTACATAAGAGTAAATAAATAAATCAAATCAGCTTCACGCTGTATCCTGCACATAGCAGGGTAGACAGAGGGAACCTAGTGTTAAGACATTCCGTTCTCCACTTTCCGCTGAATTCTGGAGGAATTGCGTGTTGAGTGGCGGAACTCAACGCCGCGGTTTGCCTCGACGCCAGAGCGAGGAAATAGAAATATAAATGTAAATAAAAATTTAATTTTCTCGAGTAAGGATCGAACCCTCAAACAGTCGCGTTTATAGGCACACCTTGCGCCACAACTGGCCTGAAATATTTCAATAATATCTAGTTTTTACATTGCTTTAAGTAATTTTAACTATGGTAAATATATTTCTATGATTAATAAAATTTTCAATTGAAAATTGAAAAAGAATTGACATTTTCTCTTTTTTAAATTTTCCCCAAAAAAAAATTTAAAAAGAAATGTAACAGTAAAAGCGACATGCTACAACTCCGATCAGCCATCGCTTCCCAGTATAAATCATTCGCTGTCGCGGCGTATTGGATTAAGATTTTCGATATTGGATGAGAAGGCTTCATCTTGCAGAGTGACAGCCAACAACATATTGATAGTAAATTTCCCTAGAGGTACCCTAGATGCTTCAATTTCGATCTTGCCTCTACATTACAATACTATCACTGCCTGAAATTTGTTTAGAAATATTAGCGATTTATATGGAAAAACAAAAAAGCATTTACATTAATTTCTTCTTTACATAAAAATCCTAAAAAAGGAGCCAGTTATGACGCAGGGGTACAAGCGTTCGACTGTAGGTACACGCGACCGGTTTTGGGTTCAATTCCATCTCGAATAAAATATATAATATTCTCATTTTTATCTTTCCGCAGGTAACGAGGCGAAGTGCGGCGTTAAGTTCCGCCACCTAACACGCAATGGCCTCTAGAATTAGATATACAACTTTATTGTAAAACATAGATATTATATGATAAATTGAAAATTTAAATATTGAATTGAAAGCTTTTAAAAGCGACACGGTTTCTGGTCGCTCAGTGAATATTTCACTAGCTATGAGACCTCATACACATTCGTGTTATATTTCATTTATTTAGTGACTATATGATTGTTACAATTTATAAAGTCACCCTACTAAATGTCATAAAATGTCAAATGAACATTTAAATCACTATTTTCTCTATTTCTTATTATGAGTTACTAAGAATTGTGAAAGCCACTTTAGATCGTCGATGAAGGGTTAAATTTACACTTTCGCCACTCTCTGAATCTCCAATTTTCAGCGGTGTTTCGAGTGACGGAACTCAACGCTGCTCTTTGTCTTGTTATTAGAGCGATGAAATAAAAGTTATGAACTCCCCCGAGTGGAAATCAAACCAACAATGATTGTGTTCATTCAGATGCTGTGTCGTTTGTTGGGCGACGACGACCTCCACTTTACGATTATCATAATAAACGATTTGAATAAAACACATGTCTATAAATTAGTATATTGCCTGAACAATTGGTTAATATTCTATTTCAAAATTATCGAAATGCAATTAGTAAAATATTTTTCAAAAGTATCCGGTTCCATGGTGTAATGGTGAGCACTCTGGACTTTGAATCCAGCGATCCGAGTTCAAATCTCGGTGGAACCTATTTTTTATTAGGAACATTTATATACATTTTTGTTACCTAACTAACATCATTTACTTACAAACTAAGTATTAACATTTAAAATTAATTCATAAAATAATCTCGTATGTACATACATATATTTGAGATTAAATTTTATACATATATTTCATGTTTTAGACTATAATTTATTTTGTTACTTATTGTAATCAGCATCATAAATGTCTAAAATAAAGAAATATTTTTGGAAGTCGTATTAATTGCTCAATTTTTTTCATATTATACTGATACTGTATAAAATTTATGATAATAGAAAACAAATGTGTTCATTATGTCTTTTTCCCTTTAGCAATAGTCCTAGCTTTTGTTGCCAAGATCTACCTTTCGTGTTTCCAAGTCAATATACTCCACTTTCGTAGTCTTCAAAATCCTGGATGGTTAGTTCATTGGTTCTAATGTCCTGCATCACGTCATCCAGTCAACGCTTACTTTGATGTTTGAGGAAACCACTCCAGGATCGGGAAGGAAGCTTCTGACGTAGTACTCTAGGTCGGCATTCAACGCGCCATTTCAGGAAAGCTCCAGAAAGCATGTATTTTATCTTAATTATACAGAAAAATAAAAAAACAATATGCAACAAAAAGTCAGGTTCCACCGAGATTTGAACTCGGATCGCTGGATTCAGAGTCCAGAGTGCTAACCATTACACCATGGAACCGGTTGAAAATAAATTGTTAAAATAGATACATAAGCTCATGAATACAAGATCTTTATTTCTAATATATATGTACATATACTATATATATTATAATTATAATAATTATACTTGGAAGCCTTTCATATTTTTTATATGAATCATAGCGCACTGGGACCTTACTGAAATGGTGATAGTGGTGGGTTCGATTCCCATTTGGGGATTTTCATTTCCCCCCTATGATAACAAGGTGCGGCGTTGATTGTCCCCGTTCTCAAATATCAATATCTCGATAACTGGATAAAAAATCAATAAAATCTGTGATAACAATGGGATCTTATCACATATCCTACCCTGCTATTTGCGGAATACAGCAACAATCTAAAAAAAAAATTAAAAATACTTTAAAATCGAACCCAAAACAACCAAAATAAAAATTTACATAAACTCTTTACATAATAGATTCACCATTTCAAGGGTAGGGCACTAAATGTCATAACAGACCTATAACGGACACCTATCCCTAGCCCGACATACAACCCATCTCCATACACTCACCCATACAAAAATATTATGAATAAATATACATTTTTTCGCAAGTGTCGAATACGCTAGAGTATTTGTAACTTGATAATATATTTATTGGAAACATTTGGTACGGAATGGCTCCTTGGCGGTTCCCCGTCGCCTTAACGCTCACGTCCAAATTCTAAATTTTATTTTGTCAATATTTAATGCGATGCCCAGAAAGGTATCCAACATGACGGCCGTTCTGATATTCTTGGATGGAATAGCAGAGTATCATATAAGTTTTGTTCGATTTGATGTTTATGATAAACGTGTATGACGTTTAGATGTCTTGGAAGTTATGTGTATTGTGTATATTTCAATACCTACGTATAGTAATATAATATAGTACTCGTCCCGTTCAAAACTTCACCCGTTTACCGCCTATACCTAATACTTTTATTTAATAAAAGATTGTTTATATAAATTATACATTCAATGATAAAAAACTTATTTTCATAATTCACTAATTTGGTAAAAAAACGTCCAACCACTTTTCACCGAATAAAACAAAAGAATACAACGACGGCAAAGAGTACATAAACCTCGTTTGCGAGGAGGTTTAAAATCTAACCTGTATTTTTTACTTAAAGTTATTTACTCTTTTTTTTCCAGCGTCACATATTAACATGAAAATATTATCTAAATATTTTATTTCCTTCAGTGGAAATGAAACCTGCAACCTGCCGCGTTTATAGTAACATTCTTTTGCTCCTGTGCTATGACTGACCTTTGCCTTATCTACTTATGTTGTGTTATGTGTATCAACAATTAATTATTTATAGAAAAAATTGCTTTAAAGTAAAGTTCTTCGCTTTTTGTATACTTACACATTTTTTATTTACTCATTTAATATGCAATAATAGGCATTTAATAGGCTTTTTGTATTTATACATTTAATAAGAAAACATAAGAAAAGTTTACAATTTAAATAAATATAATAAAAAAAATCATAAAAACACAGTAACTAACAAAGTATCCAAACTGTCACTCAATCATTACTTACAGTGAAAATAATTTGCCCCAAGTAAGTAAAAGTGAGGGAATAAAGCATGCAAATCAGTCAACGGGTTGACAGGTATTTACGAGCGACGGTATGAAAAAACTTCTGAAACTACCTACTTTTCATTTCAAATGTAATCTACAACGACAAATGGTTCGGACCTGACTACGTTCTGTTTTCACCCTTCGACGTTGCGTCGTTTTTTGTTTTTTTTTTGTTTGAAATCTAAGTTTTTTAAAGGGGTGGTGTAAGTAGACTGTAGACATTGTTTAATATTTGTGAAGAAGTGATGAATGATAGTTGTAATAATAAAGTTTGGAAAATCGTAGTAATAAGATAGCTGTTAAGTGTTATATACAGGTAGGTGAACACATGCGGTAGATTTTAAATTGGTTTGTATGAAAAGTCTGACTGTAAACACGACGGTTTTTCGTTTTTATTTCCTCGTTCCGGTAGCAAGATAAAACCAGGCGTTGAGTTCTGTCACTCAATCAATGTTTCGAAAATTTTATGGAAAGAGAGGATTTCTGCTTATATGTGGTATACGGTATAATGCTTTTTTTCTATTATATATTTTTTTATTTCCCATCATATTGACGTAGTGTAGCCAAAAAAAAAAATGCTTAAACGACTTTTATAAAATGTTCACTTGGCAACCAAAGTTAGGCCACTACGTGAAGCTATAAAAAATATAGCAAAAAGCCAACGGCACGCGGTGTTCCCAGGCGGTCACCCATCCAAGTACTGGCCGCGCCCGACGTTGCTTAACTTCGGTGATATGACGAGAACCGGTGTGTCCAACGTGGTATGGACGTTGGCGATTTCATATTTAAAAGAGATTATTACTAACTGCTATCATTACAGCTGATTTAAAAAAAAACTAATAATTAAGAATAAAAAAACTTGATAATGAAGCCAGTCGAGGCGCAGGGGTACAAACATGCGACTCTAAACGCGACCGATTGTCGTTCGATTTCCACTAAAAAAAATCTAAAATATTTGTTATTAGAGTTGATTTTTTTTTAAAACAATATTAAGCGAACAATTAATACATAATAAAGAAAATAAAATATGACCAGCTTAACACTATTTTCTTACAACACACATTTTTACATTTTTATACAATTAATATTTTTTTTCTCGCGTTGGTAACGAGGCACATCAGGGCGTTGAGTTCCGCTACTCAACACGCAATGCCCCAATATTCGGCGGAAAATAGAGAACACGAAATGTCTTAATGGGAACGGAGTGTCTTAACATTAGGTCCGCAGGTTCCTTTTGTCTACCCTGCCACGTATGGAATACAGTGTGAAGCTAAAAAAGCTTAACAAAATTTATTATATGAAAAACTCATTCTTAACAAAAAGTACGGAGCAAATATCCATCATGCAAATGAAGAAAAAAAAATTATTAACCCATATTCAAAACATAGTTTTTCTTTATATATATATTTTTTCAGATCCTATTACAGCAGATCTATACTCTATACAGCAGATCCTATTTTTAGAACACTGCATGTTGTATGGCGGAACTGAACGTCGCACTTTCTTTTGCCAGAGTGGGTTTGCCAAATATTTTATTGTCCTAAGTGGGGATCGAATTAAAGAAAATCTTTCTTTTTTTAAACTTAAAAGTAATCGTGAAAAACAAAATGTTCAAATTTCCAGGTGATTAGTATATACTCACCTTCGTTTGCCGTTGTGTTACTACAGGAAGAAAAACTATTACAATACACACCATTTCTGCTTTCCGTCCGAATTCGCGGTGTTGAGTGGCGAAACTTAACACCACCAATAACTAACTGCCTAGAATCGAATAAAAAAAAATAAAAAATATCACAATATAAAAGAGAGATCTAAATAAGAATTGACAGTAAAAATTTAAACGTTGAAATTACGCCTCGAACAAAAAAAATCCGCAGTCGGTAGGATTCGAACCTACGCTCCCAGAGGGAATCTGATTTCTAGTCAGACGCCTTAACCGCTCGGCCACGACTGCT
>DWQW01010217.1:0-12319 GCA_018249695.1 Heliconius erato demophoon | reverse complement strand
AAGACAACTTGTCATTACAATTTATATTTCAATATTGTGACTACGAGAGTATATGTGTATATAACAAGTGTAAATAAATTTATTGTAAAAGCTGGATTTTGTGTCTGATTTGTTGGTTCGCCTAACACTAAGAATATTAAAATTGTTTATATTACATTTTCGACATAATATTTTTTCTTACATTCACTTTTCTCTGTGACTGTAGACCGAATAAATTATACATAAGAATCAGCATCTCGTATTCTTTTGCTTGTTTTTTAAACAACCTCTCCACTTTAATGGAAAGTGAACATTAGCGATAATGTTCCAGCCGATTCCACGCGTTTGCTCTTAAGGGGATATCTTTATTGTTTCTGATTGTTTTTGTGCTTTTTGAACTAAGATTTACAAATCCTATATTTTAATTATATCATACTAGCCTTTTCATATTTTAATTATTCAATTGAGATAATAGAAAATGAAAACTAGACAGTGTCTTAACACTCTGTTTGCATAGTGTTCTCTATATGTGAGAGAGAAATTAAACTTAAAATATGTAAACTACTAGTCATTGCCCGCAACTGCGTTAGTGTTAATTAACAAATATATAATAATTAACAAAACAAAATAATATTTATTTATTAAAATTACTTATTATTATTTAATTCGTTAAATTGCTTTAATACATAAAATAGAAAATATTGTTTTTCTCCGTTCCTAACAAGATCCAGGAGTATTAAATTCTCATATTAGAACCCACTATTTATTGCTTCTGATAGTACAACAGCAAAGGAAATTTATTGTTAATATACATTTTCGTCACTAATTTAATTACACAAATATTATTTATTACACGAAATAGCGGAAAACATGTTTGCCTTTATTTTTTAGTACATTAATTTAAGTGCCCAATAGCCACGATATAACGTCGTTACGAGTTATATCATATATATTTAGTACGAAAACACACGAGGTCGAATTGTACCATTTTATATTTATATTGATTTTATCTGTGGCATCACCCGAGTGGTCAAATGGAAATAACTAACAGTGTATGACACATGACATAAATTTTTATCCGAGTTAACTCTGACCGCAAGTATAGAGGGTTACATCGAAACTATAAAATTGAAATATAGCCTATAGCCTCCTTTGATCAATGGATTTTTTCCATTCCAACTAATTTTTCCTGAGATTAGTGCATTTAACCAAACAAATTCTTCAAATTTATAATAGTAGTAGAGAATTATACTAATATTACAAAGTCGGCAATTGCATGTTTTTTTATTAAAATAAAAAAAAACATTTTTTTTAGGGAAAGTATTGTAAAGTTATAAACGATGTATGGGAATCATTCGAAGTAAGGATATGACTCAATATTATATCAAATATTTTTTTTCGTGTTATTATAAACTAACTAATATTTCTTAATGTATCAAGTAGCTACTTTTTCTGTTGTTGAGTATTATTTTGATAAAAAATATACTCAATAAAAATAAAGTCCCGTATTTCTAACATTTTCTTTAAATTACTTATGACAAAAAGTGTAGGCCACCGGGAAACTAAACCTCGTTCGACTTCTATATTAAATTAGTCACGAATTTTCAAACACCATGTAGAACAGAAACAATTATAATAGAAATGGCATTTATACACTTGTCATAGATATGACCTAAAAAAGTTCCTAGATTATAATTTTATGACTATTAAAAGCTATTGACAATAATACCGGTAACTATTATTGTAAACTATTTTTATTTTTAGTCACGATAATAAAAATCAGATCTGTCAATTATTTTATTGTGGTGTGAACCATCACACTTAAAGCATTATTCTACATCATATAAAACAGATTAAATTAGATTTTTTTAGCTTCACGTTGTATCCTGCACATAGCATAGGCGGAAGGTATCGGAAATCTAGTCTCTAGAAATCTAGTGGCTTAGCACTCCGTTCCCATTACACATTAAAATACTTCCGTTCCCCACTTCTCGCCGAATTCTGGAGGCATTGCGTGTTAAGTGGCGGAACTCAACGCCGCTCTTTGCCTCATAACTAGAGCAAGGAAAAGAAAATATTAAATTCATTTCTTCTAGTGTGAATTGAACCCACAACGCTGTTGTACCCCTGTGCCATGACTGGCTTCTAAATCCTTAATTTTTACTTAATTTTTTTGGCTTTATATTTTTGATATTTACTTCCATGTCACTTGTAGCTTATTCCCTAAACTGTGGCCTTATCCACTTTACACGGGTGATAAAAATAATAGAATGTTGTTCAATTAGTCAGAATGGCCGATATAAGCGTTAAGATTACTACGATTGCGACCCGCGTAACCAAATTTTTCGATATAGCGTTTTAATATTTTAACCTATATTAGTAACTGCTATTAATTTTTGCGTTAAAATACCTACATGATTGTAAAATCCATCAACATCAACTTTAATATTGTTTTCATGAATATATACTTGATTAATAGGCCAGTCAGTAAGGCCAGTCGTGGCGCAGTGGCACAAAGTGGGACTGTAAAACCGACTGGTTAATATTTACTTAAATTTATATTTCCATTTCTTCGCTCTAGTGTCGAGGACAAGCGCGGCGTTGAGTTCTGCCACTCAACATGCAATGCCTCCAGAAAGTGGGGAATAGAGAAAGTGGGGAACGGAGTGTCTTAACACTAGGTTCCCTCTACCTACCCTGCAGTGTGCATACAGCGTGGTGCTGATTTGATTAATATATACAAACATTATGTCAGTTTTCGAAAATATCAGGATCCATATTTAGGTAGGAATCATTTAGTGAAACTGGAAGTGTAGAAACTTAACGCTGCGTTTTCAAAAATATTAGATTGGCAGTCAACCTGCTAATATTTGATATATACTTTTGTTCTCTGTGCGGAGAAGCTATTCTCCGCTGCTGCTTATAGCACTCGCATCATTCTATTCTTGCATTATAAATGTACATAATTTATTACTCTTTCATCCTCTCAATGTGGCCAAGACTTTTGTTTATGTACTTTATTTTTGTATATTTCTCCTTTTTCGTTCTAATATCGCCTGTTCGCTTCAGACACACTATACAGATCCTTCAAAGATCTTATCTCTGAGGTAATTATTTATATGTAAGTAAAAGTACTATAACAGAACAAATAACCCAATAATATTTAAATTTGTTACATTTCTCTACATAATTAATTTATTGTAAACTTCTATCGAATTATAAACTTTAAATGACATAAAATCATTTTAAACTTTAACGCCCAAAATTGACAAACATGACCTTTTCGTTTAGCATTTTACAAAGTAATATCTGGAACTTTCTCGGCACAACATTATTTATGCTTTAATGCATAAATTGCTATGTTTTAATAAAACATGAACAGGTAAGGTAAAGCATACCAATCTCTAAAGTAGAAAAATTTTCAATTTATTCGCCGCGAAGGAATTCTGAAGGTTATTATGGAATTCCGCAAATACTTCACGTCGAAGGACCGCTGGACGGTATAGAGAAAGGTAACAAGTTAAACTATTTTCCCTTTAAATAAACTTAAAGTCAGACGTATAATATATGATACTTATGTAGGTATACAATTAAATTTCTAAATACATTTGGATAATCTTATACCAAGTAAAATTTATATTCATGTATTGGTTTTACGGTAAGTTTTGAAAATATGTAAACAGGCGTGCCAGCCTGGTCTTATTCGGCAAAAAATACTCTTAGCTTTAATAATACGTACTTTAATAATACGTACATGAATTCAAGAAAAAAACTAAGAGAACAAAAAAAAGTACGTAGAGGGGCCAGTCGCGGCGCACGGGCACAAGTGTGCGGCTGCAATCGCGAAGCGAGAGGTTCTGGGTTCGATACCCACTTGAGGCAATGAAATATTTAATATTTCGCGAGCTTGTGCCTCTGCGCCACTACAGGCCTTAAACAAAGATTACATCCCATACCCTACCCATCCCTACTTACGTTTACGTTACATTTTGTTTAATTCTCATTAAATATATATTAAATATTATAAACTCCGCACATTTGTTGCTTATTTCAAAGCGTTTCGCATTTCTTGCAACAAAACCCTTTTATCACATGAAAAAGATTGGCTTTCCTTTAGATGTTGTACATCTAAAATGAATCTCTTAAATCAGCTGTAAATTCAAATTTGGTGCTATATATACTAGTCTTCTTTTACATCAAGTCAAGCCAGTTTGCAGTAAAACCGTCGTAAAAAGTGTATTCAGCACAACGTCTCAGCCTTTAATGCCGTATCGGTAAAATACCCAAATAGAGTGTCAAGTGAAATCACATTGTAGAGGCGGATATCCGGAACAGGATTTCTGTTAGAGTCTCTTTGGCCGCGGAATGTATGTACGGTCTGGGTTTTCAGGTTTTATTTATTTATCTATTTTTATTTTTATTAAATATTTGTCCATTTGTTTGCTTAGTGTTTTTTAGTTTAAATTATGATTAAATTTCATTTCAAACAAAATTCTATTTAGCACTTCATTAATTTTGTTATTTTTCATTTTTTACTACAAAGTTTTTACTTTGACATAATATATATTTTTTTTATTATGTCAATGTAAAAACTATAAAAGCAAAAAGCTGAACTCTCCTAATGAAATAAAAAAAAAACATTTATCTGTACAACAAATTTATTTTCCTTTCGTTTTTATTGCTTTATAAAAATAAAAATTCTAGAATCAAAATTTATAGCGTTGTTAGAAATATATCATGACATATGATACTGTTGCAGTCGTTCATAAGAAACTCATACGGTACTAAGAATTCTAAACACGCCAACATGACCCAAAGGTTGATAGCCTCGTCTAGCCAGAAGGAAAACTTTAAAAAGGCTAACCTATATAAAATTGAAAGATACAGGCATGACTGCTGAGCCAGATTTTTTGATCAATGGATTTTTAATAGATGAAAAAAGTATATTAAAATGAAATTAAATGGTGTAGTATATTTTTGAATTTTCAACACTGATTTTTTTTTTTGAATTGAAATGGATTACTAAGACTTATATATAGATAATTTTAAACGTAAAGTAATATTTTCTTTTGTATTTCATAAGTACATAATAAATCATTTATGGTAGTTGACATGCATCGTCAGTCAAGGGGGTTTGGTTGTCTATAGAAACATTTTTTTAATATTTTTAGTTTTAATGTCAAATTTGACCCCTCTAAAACTTACTTCTCCACCATAATTTCCAAACTTTATATTCTCATTTAAATTATATTCAAAAACTTTTGTCTGTCAAATTACTTTAAAATGAGTAAATTTTGGAAAATTAATGTGTGTCACAACTAGTTATAACTTTAGTATCATTCATTAACTTAACTAAAATAATACTTTGGGGAAGAAGTCCGCGTACTAACGTTGCTCATAATATATTCACTCAACTATTACTATTTATAACTTTTTATATTTTTAAGTATGTAGAAGATATCTTTTTGAAGAAAGTAAACAAAGTACTAAAAAATTTTTCTAATTTTTACGCACGTAATGCGCGCGCGCCGATTTGTCCTAATGGACACGGAGTGTCTAAACACTAAGTTCCCAGATCCCTTCTGCCTATTCTGCCATGTGCGGAATATAGCGTGAATTTTAAAAAAAGATATGGGCGTTTTAAAATCTTTTTACAATAATTCCATGGGGATTTTATATATGCTACATATTATAATCATTGTAACCATTGTTATATATCCATGAACATAATAATTTCGCTTTGGAATATAATGAAAATAATAGGGTTTTCCCATAAATTCATGTTATTTGAAATTATTCTATATATTTTAACAATAAATATATATTTTAATAATTTTAAGTCTATTTTAGAGCAAGACTGATTTCGTTCTAACATACTGAAATTACTGACGACACTTATTAAAATTGTGATCTTTAGTTAATGTTAAAAGTATTAAAAAAAATCATAAGACAAATCTCCAATCGATGTTAATTGAATTGAGGTCCTTCACACCAGATTAATTCCGGAGGGTACCTCTTAAAAACTTTTCCCCTCCCATTTAAGAGTGAACTTTTATCAAGCAACACTTCATACAAATTGGAAAGGGAGCCTTAGGTCCATTAAGTAAATCCAATTTGTTCAAATTGTCCGGCCATCAGACGAGAAGAGAATAAATTTGCTTCTGCCGTATCGCCACTTTGAACAATTGTAACACGTAACATACTCGTCGAGCTAGCAAAACTAAAGACTTATTAGGATCTGAAATTGTAAAATGAACCGAGCGTACGTAGCTCAAACTGAACTGACTTAAACTGGGTGAAAATTTCCCTTCTCTAAGATTGTTTACATTGAATGCTCTTACGATAGGAACCATGCTTTATAATAAGTACGTAACAGATATAATTATAGTTTTTTTTTACTATATTTGTGTGTATTATTAATATGTAAGTACAGAAGTTAGAATATATTATGTTCGAGTTTTTTATACATATTAAATTTTGTGTTATCCCGCACATTGTAGAGTAGGCAGAGGGAACCTAGTGTTAAGACACTCCGTTCCCCACTTTCTGCCGAATTTATTTATACTTTTTTTCTTTATTTAACTTATTACTTTGAATGAGTGAAGAACAACAACAATTGTGCAGTCTATTTCAAATTTTAACTGTGCGGCTGTCGAGAGCTAAACAATAATTAAGATTCGATCCTACAGTCTCCGGGGGCGCTCTAAAGTTCGTACAAAATGCTAATTTGGTATATTTAATAATTGAGATTATATCACTAACAACAAGAACAACACGCCGTTCTTTTATTTACAAACAAAAATCTAGTAAATTCCACAGAATAGGAGATCCAAAGTAAATTATACGAAAATAAAAATCTAACGCTCTAAGCACTAATTACACAAACGTCTTAGTTATCAATTAAATGCAAATAATTCCAAATAGTTTTCAATATGCGACGTTTCCACATATGAGGTTGGTTCGGCTTTTCAAATAGTCGATTGCGCTGGTAACTTGATAAGGCTTTCCAACTTCCTGTTTTAAATTATTCACGTTCAATTGAAATTAAACCTTATTATTTTTATATAAGGTTGTTATTCTAATAATTACTAAAGGTGGTAAATATGTTTTAAATTTATGTAGGAACTAGCGTGTGTCACGCAATGCAATGTGCTTAGACGAATGTCTACGATCTTGGATATCGATTCAACTGATACAAAGTTAATTATGGATTTAAATAGATAATATTGTTAATAGCGCCGTTATAGTGAAATTGCGCGGTGTGTGGCTGAACACGATGGTATCGAGTTCAACTATTGGCAAGACTTTAATAAGGAAATAATAAAAACCGATGTTAGATTCTGCCACCGTAAACCTTTATAAATAGAATAAAATATAAATAATATTTTATTCTATTTATGTGATATATAAAAGGTGTTTTTTTTTATAAATAAATAAATTATTAAACAAAGATCACAGACCGTGTACTTACTAGTATTTTATGTCAATTTAAAAAATATTGAATGGATCCGGTTCATATGATCAAGTCTTTTATCGTTATTGTTTTTAAAAAAATACGTAACACAAAACTATTCAAACTGGAAATACTACAATAGCTAGATAAAAAAATTGTGACCATACAGGATTTCCAATCGTGACGTTATAGAACAACGTGTGACAAACAAAACATATCGAGGTGTTGAGATTGGTCACTTATATGTAGTGTTTCGAATCATGGCAAGGATGAGAACGCAGTGCTTTGGGATTCAAATTCAAAAAAGAGAAAAGTAGTAAATTCAAATTTAAAATATTCTTTATTCAAATAGACTCTTATAAGCACTTTTGAATCGTCGAATGAACATATGAAAAAAAAGCTAGCACCGGGTTCGAAAGACAGTTCTGCTGAGAAGAGCCGGCAAGAAACTCAACAGTTCGGCATTAGGTTACCTACCTTGTAATACGAGAAAAACGTTAAGCTGCCAAATAAAAGATATATCTTTCATATAATAATATATATTTTTATGATTGTAAATAGGATTAAGGTAAGTTCTATATTCAATAATATTAACATTATGTTATTTGCTAGATGTAATTACACGAGCTATTTGACTCGACTCTCATTTAACATGCCCTTGGAAAATTTACTCTGGAGTATTTGAAGTGTACTTACAGCCCACTGAAGTAATTAGAGTAGGCGGCCGTCTCAAGTTTCAATTTTCTTTTATATTATAGTATTATAATAGTTAAAAACTATTGTAAAACCTTTTAATGTAATGTAATTTTATATTTTTTACTTATTTTAATATATTTGATGGAAGTGTCTTACTGAGCAAATGAGTGTCCTAACACTAGTTTTCGAGATTTCCTCTGCCTACCCTGCTATAGCGTGAGTCTAAATAAACTTTATCGAACCATAAGTTAGATATGTTATCCAATATCTTTTTCACCTTTACGTGGCAACCCCCAAGTATCCTGGTATAAATAGAGAAAACACAATGTCAAAACATAGGAGTGAGTTAAGTGATATTTTGCCGAGAGGGGATCGTACCCATAACTATAGTTTACGTTGTCCCACTGCGAATCGATGGCCTAAAAATCATGTAAAAAGTACCAATATAAATTGTTTTCAAATTTATTGAAGCGAGGTTAACCTTATCTTTTAATAAGCATAAAGCTAAATTAATCTATTTGTACTATTTAACTCTTATTCATCCTATTAGGTGATTTAAATTTCCTCTCAGAAAATATTTTCCATTTTTTTTATAAGAAAACGAACCCGTTATTTAAAACTTAACTAAAATAAACAAAAATCTATAGTAAACAGATTTGTAGTGTATCTCACCGTATTTAAGTTTATCAAGCTATATATTTTTCAACTCGAAGTCCCGAAGCTTCTGCACTTGAAATTGGCCAATTAATTAGTTCGGTCTCAACCCATCCTCAGTTTATAAAAGGAATTAGCATACAAATTGGAAAGTTTCCGATCAACCGATACGATATTTATAGTGAGCATTTGTTTGACTTTCGCAGTAGTGGGCATTTTCTATTGAGTTATTAATAACATATTGTTATATACATTAGTATAAGTAAGTATAACGAATTGTCAACGTTCCTTAGAAATCGTAATCAAAGAAATTCAGTAGAGTTTTGTCGGTGGACCATTTTCAATTTCTTTTTCAGAATACACCGGGAGAACAGTCTATTGCTATAAATGAATTGAGCTTTTACCCTCTTTCAAAAGTAACAAATACTGAAATACCTACCTGTAGTTCCCTAAACGGAGTTAAATCAGAACTACTGCGGTAAACACATTGTAACTCCTCCGTCATGATTTTTATAGTTTCACCCTGTATCCCGTACATAGCAAGGTAGGTAGATGGAATCTGGGAACCTAGTGCTATCACAGCCCGTTCTCTTTCCGACGAATTCTAGAGGCATCTATCATGAAAATATATCTATTACAAACACATTCCCTGTGTAATAACAATTAATTTAAAGTTAAAACATTTTGAAATCGTATTTGTAAATAATAAACTAGCTCATAGTAAAATTGAATTAAAAATAATATAATTCTAATATTTTGCAACAATAGAATTTTGGTCAGCATCCGAACCATTTGCAGTTCATTATGTATTCCCTTAACGTAATGGAGAGGACAAGGGTACGATTCCTATTAATTACTAAGCGACGACCCAGGTCCAGGGCTATCCCATCTTGAGATGCTGCAAAAACAATTAGTGATCACAAAAGCCTATCGCTGTCTTGAATTAAGTAGTAACTTGGGATAGTGGGGACGTTTTTCGTTAATGTTAAAGTAGCATTATCATATGGAAGGCTGCACTCAGAGATGTCAATTAATAAACAGATAAATATTTATACACTATTCTAAATTTTAAATGATGACTGAATTTCATTGTATTAATGTAATTACACCAAGATAAAAATATGAACTTGTTACTAGTATTTACCGTACTATCACGAATGTTTTTGAAAAAAAAAAAGCAATTACCGCAAAATATAATGTAACATAATAAGAACAAAACAAATATAATTTTCTATATAAATATAAACAAATCAGTTTCGCTAAGTAATCTCATAAAAAATCTATACGCCGAATGGTGTAAACATGATAAGTTAATTTGATCACTCGATAAAGTATACTTATCCTCCACTTTATTATCGCAAGATTCTATCTTATTTAATTAATTCTTGTACGAAGGATAATGCGGCACTATTCAAACAGAGAAAGAAAACAGATTTTGGCAACATCACTGATACGTGCCTGAATAAACTGAACGTGACCAAAACCAAATAATATGGTTTAAACTTATACAGCCTATAACAGGTGGGTTTGTTTGTCTCGCAATATCTGCGTGACTGTGAAGAAAATAAATTTATTTTTCATATCATTTTTCGGGCTCCGTACCTCGAAAGAAAAAAACGGAACCCTTATAGAATTACTTTGTCCGTCCGTCCGTTTTTCTGTCAAGACCATTTTTCTCAGGAATGCGTGGATATATTTATATCTGATATTTATATCGTATACTCAGCTTCGTCTTATAAGCCAACGCAATCAAAAGATACAGCCGTTTAAGCCACAAATGTTCGAAAGTACACACACTACGCACAGATAAAGGAAAAATTGCGAAAATCGAAACTTATATTTGTAGTTCATTTCATACAAAATGAGCGCATATACCCGCAAGATTAAGTTTGTCAACTTTTATGAGGTCTACAGTGTACTTCCTGTTGACCTACCATCCTGAAATGAAACAGTGCTTTCTGTTGGTCTCAAATGGAGTAATTATATTTCAAATTATTTTTTCAGCAGCACACAGCAGGGTAGGCATAGAGAACCTATGGATATTCCGTTTTCTATTTACCGCCGAATTCTGTAGGCGTTGCGTGTTGAGTGGCGGAACTCAACGTCGCGTTTGACCTTGACACAGAGCGAAGAAAATTTTAAATATTTCATTTGATCGAGCGGAAATCGAACTCACAACCTGTCATGTTTACTTTCATACTTTGTCCCTGCCCCTGCGCCACGACTGGCCCCCAGGTTTTTAAATATTTTATAACTGTGTAGAAAAACATATTTAATACAATGAATCTGAATTTCAATCAAACTATATTAATTTATTTCATAAATATATTTTTAAGAGAATTAGAATTCGGCAGAAAGTGAGGAACGGAGTGTCTTAACATTAGGTTCCCTCTGCCTACCCTGCAGTGTGCGGGATACAGCGTGAAGCTGATTTATTTTATTTATGTTAATATATTTTCAGCATTATGTTTATTTATTAATTTATATTAACAAACTGTCCTATATCATTTTATTAGAGATATCAATGGAGCTGATGCACATTAGCATCTGGACGTCTCAGAGATCAGGCTAAGCCGTTTATCTAATTTGCATCAAACATCTCACAGCTATTGTGTACTTATGTGGGGATTGATTAATATCTTGTCATAATATTAGTTTTGTATTGGTCTGATGCTTATAACAACTGATTAGTTATATTCTATGCGTGTATGATCTTGACAGAGTTGATGTGGACCACGATATTTAATCCAAAAAGTTTTTATGGGAATTAATAAAAACAAAAGTATCTTTTTTTTATCTTTAGTCAATTTCACCATGATAGACATCATCTAGGACCGTAGTCGCAGCCAAGATAAAACAAGCGATCCCAGTTTTGATAAAATTCCCATGACCAACTTTCGTCTTAATCATCAGATTAGTCTCACATCATTATATTATGCAAAATTTGATAACAGACCGACAGACACCAAGATATAATAATAAATAGAACCATGTATACTATTTATTATTACATATTTCTATTTCTTCGCTCTGGTTTCAAGGCAAAGCGCGGCGTTGAGTTCCGCCACTCAGCACGCAATGCCAGAATTCGCTGGAGCCTGGAGAAAGTAGTATCTTAATACTAGGTTCTTTCTGCCTACCCTTCTACGGGTGGGATACATCGTGAAGCTGATTAAATAAGCGAAATTCCAATTCAATAACTCGTAATTGATTTTGATTTCTAGCTAAACCTATAATTTTATAAATTGGCTCTTTCCTATTCCTGGAAACTTTAATCAAATTACGATACGTACTCATATTATGAACATATTTCTATCAAATAATACCAAATAATGTTTCGCTAGCTGAATAGATCCCAAAATAATAATATAGACATTTACTTATTGTTATGACAACATATATGCCATATTGTATAGTTATTATACTATAGTCGCTAGTTCTGCAACAAACAGCCTAGAATATAGATACTATGAGTGTAATAAGAATCGGCTTTTATATTAATTAAAATTAAATTAAATCAGCTTCACGCTGTATCCC
>DWQW01010216.1:0-12320 GCA_018249695.1 Heliconius erato demophoon | reverse complement strand
CAACACCAGACTTTGTCTATTAAAGCAGGAAATGAAAATAGTTTAAATATAATCAATCCCCTGAGTGGGAATAGAATTCACAACCGTCGCGTTTCGTCGAGTCAGTTGCTGTTACGTACGTCACGATAGCCTCAATATAGCAATATTTTGAAATCAATAATAGTATAATAGTAAAAAGTAAAAAGAATGGAATGATCGCTAGTCTAAAAATTTAACGCTGTATCTTGCTGTATCCCAAAACAAGGGAAGGCAGAGGAATCTACGCTCCATTTTCCACTTTGACAAAGCACGGCGTTGAATCCCGCCAATCATCACGCAATGATTCGAGAATTCGTCGAAAAGTGGGGAACGAAAGTGTCGTTATAGGGAACGGAATGTAAACTTAACACTAGGTTCCCAAGTTCCCTCTGCCTATCCTGCTATGTGCGGGATTCATCATAAAGCTAAAAAATAAATAACATAACATACCTCAAAGAAAACAAATTTTGAAAAACTGCATTATAGATTTCTGTTAAATTGTTATGTGACACGTCTACTGTATGGAGTTCGTAGAGTTTTGGAAAAGCTGATTTCGGTATAACTGTAATAAAATTGTGGGAGGCGTTCAACACTCTTATGCCTGTCATATTGTGGATTGGTATCTGGAATAATATGAAAAAAAACGTAAAACAAGCCATTTCTAGGGTTCTGTACTTTTGAAGCAAAAAAAAGGAACCCTTAGAAGATCAGTTTGTTGTCAGTATGATTGTCTGTCTTTCAAGAGCCTTTATCTTAAGAACGCATGGAGATATCGAGTTTAAATTCAAACTATATACTCAGCTCTATGACCCCATGATTTCCTAAAAAAATCGTATTTCTACATTTATTTAAAAAAAAGATATGGCCGTTTATTTATGTTTCGACACTACAAAGGCAATCAAAATTAATAGAGTACTTTCAATTGACCTATACTTATGAAATTTGGCAGTTAGCATCTAGAAAAAATCTGAATACTATACATTTGTGGTTAAATCTTAAAAATAATAGCCTTAAAAGGAGAGTAAACTTGGTATTAAAGCCGCTAGTTCAATTGAGGTATCAAAAGAAAGGGCTCTGGCTAAGCTAATGTTGAATTTTAGAAAAAGCTCGAGACCGCCAACTTTTACCCTCGGGGGCGAGCCCGACTCGGTTTTTTTAAGTAATGATAAAGAATAATTATAATGAAAAATATATTAAAAAGAAAAAATCGTCAAATGACCATTTTTATTGCTAATTGCGACATAATTTAATTGATTCATAAAAAATCTTTAAACAATTTAAAAAAAACGGTAAAATTAATTGTGAAAAAAGAAATAAAATATATAATACATTACAAAAACTTTAAAGTTAAAAAATATTAATTGAATCCAAATTAAATCTTTACCACATTTACTATAAGAAAACAAGAAGTAATACATAATATACCAAAAAAACACCATCTACTCTAATCACTAAAATCGAAACTCAAAAAAAAACTCTGAAAACTTTAAAAAAACTCACCTGACTCAAATCACTGAACTCATTGTACATGACTCTCAATTCCGACGCATATGTATTTTCATCGAACGCATTTACATGTATTTCCTTTAATTTATTATAGCTCAAGTCTAGCACGGTCATGTTGTTGCAATTCTGGAAGGCCCCAGGTTCGATTCCGGTTAGGGCATTATTAGAAATGTTAACGACGGCTAAATATAAATCTGTGAACGCTTGTTTCTCTATTAGCGTTATTTGATTTTCCGCTAAGTTTATTAACTGAAAAAAATAAGTAATTAATCGATAGATTCACGCATCATCACCCCCGCAGGTAAGCAGAGAGCACCTAGTGTTGAGACACTCCGTTCTCATATACCGGTATCCTAATATACCGTCGTATTTTCGAGGCATTCAGTGTTGTGTGGTGGGTCTCAAAGCCACGTTTTTTCTTGTTACCAGAGTGAGGAACTAAAAATAATTCAATCCTCCGAGTGGGAATCGAACTCACAATCGTCGCGTTTAAAGTCAGAAGATATACTACGACGATGCCATATATGTACGTAATTAGTTTAATTATAAATGCTTTTCAATATTGACATTAATTTTGAACCAACTTAAAAAAAAATAGGTTATCAGTTTAAGATGTATGTATGCAATATTGTTGTAATTGCATAATATTCGAGAATAATGATCTATTTTGATTAATTTTCGGGATGGGTAACCACACATTCTAAAGGAGATATATACAATAAAAGTTCCCTGACAATTGACAGATATTTAAAGTGCCTTACAATATGTAAAAAAAAAGGCCTTAGACAAAAATCCAACCCGGTACTTCCATACTGACCTCAGCGTACTTCACTTGCTGGAACATTTGATAGTGGACTTTGGTTATTTTATTTCTCGCCAGATCGATTGTACCGATTCTTGTCACAGCCGAGAATGTACCCACACCCACCTCGGTTATTTGATTATCTTGTAGATATAATCGCCTGAAAGATATATTTTTCATTTCATACTGTATCCCGCATATAGCAGGGTATGCAGAAGGCACCTAGTGTTAAGACACTCAGTTCTCAATGCACGTCGAATTTTCGAGACATTGCGGTAGTGTGACGGAGCTCAATGCCACGTTTTGTCTTGTTACCAGAGCGAAAAAATGAAAATAATGCATTCCCGCGAATGGAAATCGAATCCACAACCGTCGCGTTTACATAAAGACGCTTATAATTTTTAATTATTTATTTAATTATGTGTATAAACATAATTAGCTTTATTATAGTTGTTTAAAGAAAAAATACATAACGCATTGAGTTCCGCCACTCAAAACGCAATGCTAGATACAAAAGCCACCCTTGCTATGTGGTTGATACAGCATAGGGTTTAAAAACAATTTATTTTAAAACGTACTTACCTTAAAAACCTCATTCCTTTGAAACTGTTCGTATCCAGTTTTTTAATTTTATTATTGTCCAAATGAACAACTTTGATTAAATTGTTTCTTGCGAACATACCTCTGTAAAATAAAACATTTATAAATATTATTTATATTATTCATGCAATAAAAAATAAGAGCGTGAATTGTGTGTGGGTTCCATTCCCGTTTGGGAGAATGAAATATTTTATATTTTCATTTCCTCGTTCCGGTAACGAGGTATAGCGCGGCGTTAAACTTCCAAATGGAAAATGAGAAACGGAGGAGTCTTAAAGGAAACGAAGCGTCTCAATTATAGGTTCCCTCTGTCTACCCTGCTATGTGTGGGATAAAAGGACAAGCTAAATACCTGTTAAGACACTCCATTCCCCATCCATTTCCATTCCATTCGTATTGAGTGAGGGAACTCAACAACGCGATTTGTCATAATAAAAAAGCAGGGAATTGAAAATAATTTATTTTCCCCAGTTAGAATAGAACCCACAACCGTAATGTTTACAGTCAGTCATATTATCAAGTGTTATTTACCTCTGAACTGACTGTGAAAACGCAAGATTCCTTCTTAGGTAGAAGGAATCTTTCGTTGACACACTCAGTTCAGAGGTAAATAATAAGCCCTGCTGCCTGATACAGCGTGAAGCTGAAAAGCAAAATAAATAATTGAACTGCCACTAACCTCGGTATATCAGGTAACTCGTTATGACTAACATTACACCATCCTAGTTTCGTCAAGTCTCCGATGTGACTTCCATCTAGTTTGGTTATTTTGTTGTAACTGGAAGAAATGATTTTTTTAATATTATATATATTACTAGCAACCGAAAGTTATTGTTATATGTATATTATAGCCGAAACGTGTGTATTACAGAAGAAGAATGAAAGCTGTGGAGGCTCGACCTCTTCGTAGGATGTGCGAAGTCAGCTTAGCGGACTGAATTCGCAATTAAAAGATAAACAGAATGGCAGGTACTAGCGAGGACGTCACGATGAGAATGAAGAAGAACGCGAACAGCTGGTTTAGGGACGTCTAACCATCGAGTGATGAAAAAATAGCAAGAGATTTATGAAGGTAAAATGAGCGGTGAGAGGTAGGGGGAGACCTCGGTTGACCTTCAAAAACACAGTATCAAATATACTGGAGGAATGTCACGTAAAAAGAATGAGGATCCCCCGGAGGGCATAGTAGAGACCGTAGCGTTTGGCGATTCGTTCTCTCTGACTACCTCGTTAGGGATACCGCGTGAAGCTAGAATAGAATATTAGAATAGAATAGAGAAGCTTTTGTTTAAAAGTGGAATGAACATCCATGTTCACAAACTTTCACATTTATAATATTACTAGGATTTCTCTATAGTTCTAATAGATATAGACAAATAAAATAAATATATTTCGTCATAACTAAATACGATATGAAACTGCCCATTTAAATTATGTTATTTCTTAAATTCTGGCAACACTGCTGTGGCTATGATAGTCTTAAGCAGTTTGAGGTTGAGAAAATGATTGCCATTATTATTCATACAAGAGAGATTCTGATGTTTTTTATGACCTGCAAATCACTTTTGGCATTGATTTTAAATACTTTTTTTTTTTAATAATATTTACCTCAGATCTAAAACCTCCGTGTCCCGTAATCCTTTGAACTGATTTCTTTTTAAATTTGCCAATTTATTGCTATGAAGATCTAGCGTTTTAAGTTTTTTGAGATTCTAAAAAAGAATAATGCATTATTTCATTATTTTTTATATTATATATTTTTTTTTTATTTATAAAAACGCGACGGTTGTGAGTTCGATTCCAATTCGCGGGCATGATTTTTTTATATTTTCATTTCTTCATTCTGGTAAGAAGACAACAAATATTTACTTAAACAAAAAAACATAAAAAAACAGTACATTTGTTCACAGAAAAAAAAAGAAAAACACACTAGTTAAGTCACCAAAACTAATAAAAACAAACCTGAAAAGCTTCAATGGGTATATCCGATAAAAGCCCATTGATAAGATGTAATTTTTCCAATTTACCAACAGCCAGACTGCCTGAGAAGATGTCTTTGTTAAGTGACGTCATCAGATGACCATCTATTGATAGGATTGATAGGTTGCCTAGGATCTAGAAATACAAACATCGGTTTTTATTAAGTTACGTAGAAATAAGAAATAAAAATATCAAGAGAGGCCTTCTTGGCACATCAGCACCGCGTCTGATTGTAAATGTTAAGGATTTTGGCGGATCCAGTTTCTAGGATTCCTAGTTGAGGAAATTATTTTTTTTAATTTCCTAGTTCCGCCAAACGTGTGCGCTCTCCCTACCCTGATATATGCGGGATATAGTATGAAGCTGATAAAAAAATATGCGCAAATTCGCTAGCAAACTGTACAACGTTTATTTTGTTATGTTCCCATAGAAATATCAGAATTTTGGAGGATTTCTAAATGTAAACTAAAAGTTATATTATTATATTCCTTTCTGATTTAAAAGCTAGGCTTTAGGTGGGAACATGTACGTGGGTATCTAAGTAATTGACTGATATTGGAAGTCATTATTTTTTCAATTATTATCCTCATACTAACAAATTACAATACTTATTAAAAAAAATACCTGAAAAGCGTCTTTAGGGAATTGATTTATCTTCGTATTGACCATATAAATCTCTTGCAGAGTTCTATTGACCCCGGCAAATGCGTATTGATCTATGGACTTGATAGGCGTGTCCGTTATGTGTAAAGTTCTCACTGTTGAACGATGGAGGAGTGGGCCGAAGAGATGTGCTAGAACGAATAAATAGGGAAAAGTTTTAAGTAAATATGCACATTTTTAGTTTTTTTTTTGTATATAACATAGCACAGACAGCATAAAGGTCATTCTATTCTTTATATTCATATGAATTATTGTGTGGTAGATGACAAAATCTGACTGAAAAAGCATAGAGATAGACATATGTTGTATATTATAATATAAAAATAATATTTTTATAGAAAAATCTACCAATACTTACCAATTTTTGCTTCCCGTATTTCCAATCTCTCTATAGGCAGACCCATACCAGCTATATTGCCCAGGCCGACACTCATCATGGCTAAACCAATGTTCTCACATACTACATATAAGCCTTCATCGGTACCTTTCTGGCAGATGCAAGGGTGTAAGAGAAGATTGTCTTTTGGGCATGGATAAGTGGGGCCTGGCGGTATATACTCTGTATTTAAATGGGGCAGTGTTGCCAGTAGAAAGAATAAAGCTCGTGTTGCCATTGTGACCTGGAATAGATGAAAATTATCGTTATTTTTTTGATATGGATTAATTAAAGATTCAATATTATGTTAAGTAAGTAGTAATAATATTTTGGAGACTAATAAAAATATGTTATTACTTAGAATCAGAATCCAAAAATTATAGGCGATTGTTCAAATGGCACCTGTATACATGAGGGTTTAAATTCTGAACAGCTCAATTTTTTATACAATGTTTCCACAATACTTGTATTTCTAAGAATTAAAGAAAAGATTGGTTACATGCTCATAAATAACAAGTAATCGAACCCACAACCGTCTCCGTAGACGTTTACGGTCAGACGATGTCGCACTGCGATACGACTGTCTCTACTTGTATTGTATGTACATTATAATCAAATTGCAATATAAATTCACGTAATCAATCAAACCGGTTTATTACGGAGCTTATTAACGAATGACATAACATTATAGTTCTTTAGCAGTAATCACAAGTTCAAACCGGTCATTGTGAAACATTACTATTTAAATGTATTGCGCATTTTCCTTTGCTATACATTTCAAATGTGGGATAAGTAGAATCTATATAAATTTGGTATCGGTAGAGAGGAGCTCCGACAATGGAGATAAGGGTTGTTTTAGACGGGTCCCCCTAAAACTACACTAGTAAGGAAGCTCTGAGCTCATCTTGCAAGGTCACTCTTACACATGGGCATGATGAACCCATAGACTGCTAAGTAGTTTCTTACATATTTTTAAAGCTTCACCTGTATCCCGCACATAGCAGGGTAGGCAGAGTCAACCTGGGAACCCTAGTTAAAATGCTCCGTTATCTTTAAGTTCCGTTCACTTCCGTTTCCCACTTGACGCCGAATTCTGGAGGCTGTGTGTTGAGAGGTGGAATCGATCGGATCGATCTTATTAATATGTAGAGATATTGTTTCACTATTAGTATCTGACTAAATACTCTATGGTTGTGGGTTCCTTTTCCACTCTGGGGTGTAATATTTTGTTAGGAAAATTGCAGCGTTGAGTTCCGTCATCATAACACGCAATGTTTTGTTAAAAATACAGTAGAGAGACGTACTAAGTACCTAAGAGGTTTTTTTTTTTCTTTACGCGCACAGAGAAAAAAAAACATGATATTCAAATAAAAAAGAATGGTGAGCTCATATTAAACTTATGATATAACTGACAATCTCACGTACCTATAGATAAAATAAGCGTCATTAAAAGTCAATTGACATATACTCAGGATATCTTAGACATCTTGGCATAACATACTTAATTTAGCGTTTGCATAGAAACATACGGACTTTAGGTATTTCCTTAGAATAAAATAAAAGGGATTCCCAGACTACAGTATTATCGTCTATAATAGTTTTGTTACCAGGTAATTA
Source organism: Heliconius erato demophoon (assembly GCA_018249695.1). Taxonomy (NCBI): domain Eukaryota; kingdom Metazoa; phylum Arthropoda; class Insecta; order Lepidoptera; family Nymphalidae; genus Heliconius; species Heliconius erato. The sequence goes on along the minus strand of DWQW01010216.1, from coordinate 4,758 downwards.
ATTTTCATTCATAAATGAGTTACGTTAATAAATAATAGTAGATCAAAATTAGAGGGCTGACTTTCATACATTATATCAAAATTTAAAATATTTCATATAACTTAAAATATCCAGGCCAGTGGCGGCGGCAGGGGCACAAGTGTACGACTGTAAATGCGATTGTAATAAGTGTGGGTTCGATTCCCTATCGAGGAAACGAAATATTTAATATTTTTATTTCCTCTCTCTGGTAACGAGGCAAAGCGCGGCATTGAGTTTCGCCACTCAACACGCAATGCCTTCAGAATTCGGCGACAAGCGGGAAACGAAAGTGTGTTAATGGGAACGCGAGTGTCTTAACACTAGGTTCCCAGGTTAACTCTGGCTACTCTGTCTACGTCTACGTGAGAATACAACGAAAAGCTATAAAAGTGAAAATATAAATTGAGGCTCATATATGTGACACGACAGTCTCAATTTTTTAGATTGTAAGTTTGATCTAAGAGTTTTCCTCCCAGATGAATAATTATTACATCGAAATTAGTATAATTTTCCCGTTCCGATGTACAAAGCGCGACGTTGAGTTCCGCCACTCAACAAGGCCATATCTTGAAAATTGAAAAAAGTGTTAAGTTTCTACATGCATTAAATATCTAGAAATAGATTCTTTTAGAATACCCATGACGTGTACAGAGATAAGGCTTTCTGACCTTTTTGGTGACTTTGTATGCTAGATGTCGAAGAATTTCGTCCGCAAAAACGAAAACATTTATATACAATCATTGTATAGGATTGTAAATCGGATCATCATATAAATATTATTGGCTAATTTTGAAGTTATCGCAATTGTTGTCAATGTCAATATATAAAAAAAAACGTAATTATAATAACTCTATCATATCATTTGTTACTGAAATAAACGAATATTTATCTTATCGCAAGTAATTAATTTAAATCCGAATAGAACCACAGAATTTACAAACAGTTTTCGTAAATTATGTCAGTAGGACAAAACAATGTAAAAAATATTAGATAACATATTTTTTATGTAACCCCCGACCTAATTAGGTCAATATTTGTCTATAGTGTCACAGTGGGACAGTGTGTGGTAGGAATTCTCCTGAAACCTCTTGCGACCCTCGTCGCACCACCACCCAAATTCAAGTTACTGCGTGGGGTGGTTTTTTATGGGGAAGCCACGGCTAACGAGCGTACGGGTCACCTGATAGTAAGTGATCACCACCGTGTACCACCAGAGAAGCTACAGATGCGTTGCCGGCCTTTACGGTGAAGATAAACGCGCTTTTTTATAACTTAACTTCGTCCTACTGGACTAATAGAAATAGTAGAAAAAAATATAATTTAAATGTAATCACTCCCTTGTATAGGGATCAAACCCACAACCACTGCGGAACGAAAGCGTAATTATTTATTGGAAACCAAACAAAACTAACTTCACGCTTTATCCCTAACGGGGTAGTCAGCGAGAACGGATCGCCAAACGCTACGGCTATTATTTATAGTTTTAAGTTATTTTCCGAATCTATATGCGAAAAATGTTTATTGGTATCAAAACCAAATAAGATTGATATGAACATTACTATTTCCTATTTTGTTGTAAAGAATAGAGACATGGACTACCCTGGGATGAGAAAAATATAAAATAGATGCATTCGGGATGTCGTGCTAAAGACGTATGCTAATACCCTGGACTGCAAACCTGTACTGAATGCATCAAAACTGACGCAGCTCCAAATAAAAATTCGCTTGTTCATCATACGTCGACTGCGCATTTTGTCATATTTCAGACACACTATGCTCAGCAACAATGACAGTGTGGAACAACTAACTGTGGTTCGAAATACCAAACGCCAAAGATTGCGCGGTCGCTATCACCATGGTTGATCAAATAAAAGAATCGTCATATTTCAAGATCTATATGAGGTTGTGAGAGACGTCCTGGAAAGAAACTAGTTGATCATCCGCTTTGGATGCAAACATGATGCTGACGACAGGGACCGACTAGAGAGAGCGATGCGATAAAAGCAGCAAGAGAACTTAAGAGTCACGACTTTCCGCTCTCCACTTTCCGCTGGAATGCGAGACATGTTATGTGGCAGAACTCAATAGCATACTTTGAACTACCAGAACCCACAACCGTAACATCCGAACATCCGAAATAAATATATATAATGCGTTGATGTATATGTTAAAGTTCATTACAGTTAAGTTTTATCTCTTGTTTTATAATATAGGGAAACCCCAACATCAAGTTTTAAAAAAGTAATACAATTATTTAAGTCAATATATAATTGAAGGACAAATCGAATGATGCAAGAATTTCACTATTAGGATATAACAGACAATTTATTTATAGCTAGCTAGTGATATGTAATATCATCTGACTGTTAACACGATGGTTGTGGGTTCGATACTTACTCAGGAAAATAAATTATTTTCATTTCTCCGCAGTGATAAAAGTTGTGATGGTTAAATAAACGATGCCGCTGAGATACACAATATGCATATTACTATATACAAAACATGTTTCAGCTAAATATAAACATTGTAACCATTTTATTTATGCTATTTTTGTAAACAATTGACAAAGGTAAATATAATTAATAATGTAATGATTCACTAACATTACATAAGGTTTGCTTACTAATTAATACTTGACTTACTATGAAATGAATGAAACTACATTTACATATGACTCATGTAGTAAGATTGAGAATAAAATTTTTTGTGTTAGCAAATTTTCAGCCATTCAAATTTTCTCATAAAATCAGCTTCACACTGAGTCCCGCTTTCAGAAGGGTAGGCAAAGGGAACCTGATGTTAAGACACTCCATTCCTCACTTTTTGCTGCATTTTTCAAGGTATTGAGTGGCAGAACTCAACACTGGACATTTGCCTTATTACCAGAGCGAGGAAATAAAAATATTAGCAAATAATAATTCATTCCCACCCTTGTGCCCCTGCGCCATGAAGGCCTGTTCAATGAGAAATTTTTCATAATTCCTATTAAATTAAATTATAAATTCATTTAATATAAAGTTTGCTTTTCTTCCCCTATATTTTTGTAATAGTTACATTTCTTAGAATTAGGAATGGGGCAGTTGTAGTACATCATCTGATTGTGAAACAATGTTTGTAGAATACAATATCATTGCCTGACTAAAGGGGACTCTGTTGTGCATTGGATATATAAATATCTCAAATTTCTAAATCATGAAATAAAAATATACATAAGTATGTTATAGTATATTTTAAACAATAAAGTAATAATATACATAGTAATATAAAGTATATTAGTAAGTCTTATAACTTTTTAAGATTTATCTTTTACAATTAATTTAGTGGCAATATTGTGACATATAAAAAAATAAATATATTTTAAAAATATAATTAAAAAATATAATAAAAGTCAGCATAAGCTTAGGCTATATAAACAATAATTACATATAATATTTGCCATTAATTATTTTAATCATTTATTAGCAAAATTGCTTTTTCCAATGAACTAAAACGATCTACGACATATTTTAATCAAGGCTAATAATACTGAGGAAGTATTGATATAAAAAATAACTTTAATACAAGTTACAAGGCCAGAGAAACTAGTTATTTCTGTTACAACAAAAGGGGCTGCCCATTATGGTCGATAGCTGCAAATGCTTATTACGTGCTAATTCTATCTATTAAACAATTTACTCATTAATATAATGCCATCTGGATTAATAAAACTAAGTTAAAAATTCTTAGTAAACTTATAAAACTTTCACTTTAAATTAAAGTAACTTTTATACAATACCTGCGTGTTATTATATAAAAATCAGCAATCACAAATAATAAAATGCTTAGTTAAATATTTTGAGCTATTAAAACATAATAAATGCGAAATCAAAACGCAATTATTTTAGAGAAACAAAAACACAACCCACTCCATAACTGGAAGTTTACGGAACTGACAAGTGACAATGACAAAATGACAGTTTATGATTTGACAATTAGAAATCGATAACTCTTCACGATTAAACGATTATCATTATATATGTGCATATCGATTATTTAAATTATTATTATTTTATTTATTTAATGAAGCTAGAAATATTGGGCTACAGAAAAGAACTTAAAAACTTAACTTAACTTAGCTTCACGCTTTATCCCTTGCGGGGTAGTCAGAGAGAACGGAGCGCCAAACGCTACGCTACAGAAAAGAAAGAATATAAATTTACATGTACGGTCTAAATAATGGTCTAAAATTTGAGCACTGAAAAAAAAGAAAAATAATAATAATTAATTATTTAGTTAACATATTTTATTAATAAATATAGTTCTTATTAGTAGATACTATAAGTATAGTAGAGTAGGTACAGTTGTACTATATATTTTAAACGTTAATAAAAATTGATATTATTTTATAAAAATATGAATTAAAAATATTTATATTATATATGAATAAAACTGTCATTATTGATTAATAAATCAAAAAGGACTTTGGATCGTGACACTTCCCTTCATTGACATTCTAAAATAGAAAATATAATATAAAGAAAATATTTCAACAATTTCCTAATCTTTTTGAGTAGCACAAATATAATATGGCACCTAAGAAGAAAAAGAAGGAACCGCCGATCCGTTGCGACGAAATACAAGGAGAACGTTTCCATGCGCCTACAGAAGAAGTATTTTCACATAACTGGTGGGAGGTATTTTGTTTTCCCTATATATTATGTGGAAGAATGTGGGAGTGTTTCGTCTCTCTCTGCTCTG
>DWQW01010215.1:0-12323 GCA_018249695.1 Heliconius erato demophoon | reverse complement strand
GTATAAATTACATTCATTTAGTACCTACTGTACCCAGTTTTTGTGAATTGTGAACAGGTTTGTGCAAACAACAAGAGTATTCGGGACTTTAGTAAACAACTCTGTGCTTTAGTGGGGATGTTTTTTTGTCTAAGCAGGTCGTGAGTTTGATTATTGTGCAAATATTACTTAAAATTTTCACGGTTTCTTTCAATATATAAGAACATAGCAGTAAACGGAGAGAGAGTAGAGAGTGAGTAGAAAGTAGAGAGAGAGAGAGTTTTAATCATTTTTTTATATTATTAAAGTGTATATTAAGAAATAAAAAAGTTTTAAGAAAGCTTAAATATATTTTTAATTTTAATTATTAATGAAATTATTTGCATCGTTTTTTTTGAAGTCTTCTAAAATATATATATATATATATATATATCTATATATATATATATATATATATATAGTAAAGAAACTTTTTACTATATATATATATATACTATATATATATATATATATATATAGTAAAGAAACTTTTTTCTTTATGCTTCTCTGGAAAACGTATATTTGAAATATTTTAAATTTTGATTTCCGCGCCCTGGTAACCAGAGTTCTGCTACTAAACACGCTATGCCCCAAAATTCTTAAGGGAGAACAGAGTGTCATAACACTAGATTTCCAGGTTTCCTCTGCCCACCTTGGTACGTTCGTTACGTAAAAAAGATTTGGACCCACGTCTTTTCAAACTGTTCCGATAAAAACTACTTCCTTTTTTTTTGAGCATAAGATAACACTTTAAATTAAGCTAAAAATACTAATTTATATATAATACTAATAATTAATTTTGCAAAATTTTTCACTAATACAAAATTTTACTACCAATATCACGAGTTTCCAAGAGTTTCTCGTAATAGGCAGTTAGAGTAGCAGTTTAAAATATTTCACAATGACAATTTTCAAACCCGTGCGCCGCCATTTAAATTTCAAAGGACTTTTCAGAATTAATGTCTTTAGCGTTCCACTTAATTTCGGTCTCGTGAGATGCATCAAAATGGGGTGTCGGTATTGATTTAACGCTGAGTTCTATTCGTTTATTTTGGTTGAATTAGTTTCACGCTTTATCACGCAGAGAGAACACTACCGTCTCTACATACCTCTTTGTTCTCGACCACTGCCATCAACCTCCAGATACATCTCCTTTTCCGGGGGATCCTCACCCTTTTTACGTGACTTTCCTCCATCATCTTCGATGCTGGATTCCCGAAGGTCAACTTAAGTCTTCCTCTGTCTGCTTAATAAATCTTCTAGTTTAAATTAACAACCTCCTTTTTCGAAGGCGATTAATAAAGTCTAACTTTCATTAAAAAATACTACTAATGAGAAAAACTTTATAAAAAAATATTCTCCAAGGTATAAGGTAGCGTTAACAGCTAGTCATATTTACCTAGAATGTGTATGCAGCGGCACGCCGATATGAGGGCGTGATGTGAGCAAGACAAGTAGGGTGTGTACACGGTACAGACGTTTTGAGGCCAGTCTCTATGTATTTTTTAGTTATTTAATAAGTTTAGTAGGTTTTTAGTATAATTAGATCATAAATAATGAAGCCGTTGTGGTGCGGTAGTCTTTGACTGTGTGAGCCCGAATGTGGGTTCGATTCCTATTCTCAGATAAATTATTTTTTATTTCCTCTCTATAGTAAGGTAACCCTGCTGTGTGCGGGATACAGCGTGAAGCTGATTTTTTTTCTCTCTATAGTAACAAGCACGACGTTGAGTTTCGCCACTCAATATTCGATGCCTTGTAAACGGGGCGGTTCGTACGCACTCCGTAACCTTAGGTGGGTTATAAAATGGCAAACTTTGACTTTCTAAGTCCAGCAATATCCGCTACGCTTAGTCATTAAGTATTTCAAAAGTATTATTTAAAAAGATAATTAATAAAAAAAATAAAAATCCCTACAAAAGCAGACGTACAGACACACTAACGTAGATGATTATGGCAGTCGATATTCAAAGGACGTGAATGCAGCTCGTTACCGTCTCCAGGACGGCGGCAAAGACCCATTCAGTCGTTCAGAACAACGTGTCAAATATGAACGGATTTTTTATTATTTACTATTAAAGTGCTTCATGAAATCTTAATTATTATGAAAAGCTTAACGCTTTCTTAGTAAGCAGAGGAAAAATAGAGGCTAAACACTCTTTTCTTTACTGTCCGCCTGAATAAATCACGTTGCATGTATTGTGGTGGAACGCAACGGTGAGTTTTAACTTAGTGAAGCGATAATTTTTATTTCAGCTTCACGCCTTTGTATGTAGTGTTCAGACGCTCCCCACTTTCTACCAAATTCTGAAGGTATTGCGTATTGAACGGCGGAACACAACACCGCGCATCCCCTCGTTACCAGAGTAAATGAAAATATTAAATATTAGAGATATATTATAGTTCTATATCTATAATATTATATATTAGAGATATAGAACTCACAACCTGTTTCGTTTACAGCCACACGCTCGTTCTCTTGGCTCTCGACTGGCCTAAAGCAATTAATAAATAGTTATTAAGTCTATTGTATCCCGTTTAAATCACAGTGTAAACTCCCGGGTTAGAATTGAATCAACGACCCTAGTGTTGATGATCGATAATCTGAAACTAAATTGACTGATGTAATGATTTAAAATTAGTAAACTGTAAGTACTGTTTCAAGTTTTAGTGCACATCACATAATGTTTCTGAATGAATTAATAAAAAAGTAGAGACCTAATTTTATATTTCATAAAAAAATATATATGAGTGACTTCTAGAGCCTGTGCAGCAATAAGAACGTGCTGACAAGTAACAAGTAACTGAAGCCAGTCGTGGCGCAGAGATTGGTAAACATGTGACTGTAAACACGACAAGTGGTGGGTTCGATTCCCCTCGCTTTAGTAACGAGCTTTGTGCTTTTCTTTTATCAGAATTTCGGGGGAAAGTCGTGAAACGAAGTGTCTCAATGGAAACGGAGTGTCTTAACACAAGGTTCCTAGGTTCCCTCTGCCTAATATATATGGAGGAGTACAGTGTCAAGCTAATGAAGAAACAAAACATAAGATTATTTAGATATTTGTTATTAGTACAGCGATTGAAGTGAGTGGTGTAGATTGACCAGCGAAATGGGCTGCATTTTGAATAATAAAAATTATTTTAAGTTACGCATATTTTAATAGTATACTAGTTATATATTAAATTGTCCATTTGGTGCTACACAGATGTAATTGCATTTTTTTAAAAAAAGATGTCAATCTACTTGAAACGACTGTAGCTATGAACTTTGATTTCGTGCATTATTTCAGTGCAAATACGTCGTTGTTGTACGAAATAAGCGATATATATTGAACTTTTGATATATAAAACATATTAAAAACGCCACTATATTAGTTAATTTGTTCTCAAAGTCCTTAGTAATTTCAAGAATTCTTTTAACATTTTTACTGAAGTACACAAAAAATCCATCAAAATAAATTTGTAGCTTGTAAAGTAAATAAAATTGTATCGTCAGTTGGTTAATTAAATGAAATATAATTATATATTTTTCACAACCTGAACCTGCCGTGGAAAGTCCTCGCCAATTAGAATATTTTCAAAGGGGGTCCTTTATAGTGTCGCTGATTCAGAGTTCGTTGACGTTTTCCTGTAACCGCACATAGTAGAGTTTTTGACAGCGTTTATATTGTATGAAAACCTAAAAAAATATAATAAAGTATTAAATATTAATTTCTTTTGTGTTTTTTTTTTATTTCAATCTTCTCTTGATTAAATTATTCACATCAAATACATATTTAATTATTTGTGACAATGAAATCTTTGAAACAGACTGGAGCGTAGCGGGACTCGAACCCGCGCCTCCTGGGATATGCCAAGAACATTCTGCGATAAGCCCCAAGAATTTTTATTAAAATTAAAATGACATGAAACATGAAATCGCGTCAAAGTCGATTTCCAGGAGCTACGTTCAAGTTTTTATACGTTTTCTAAATAAGTGTTTTGTAAAAATATTATCAAGGCAAATAATGGTGCAATGAGTGAGTCTTGTTCTTGAATTGTGTGAATCTTATATAAACATGTATGAAAGATATCATTATTCGTTCGACGTGCCCAAACCAGCTGAGCACGTTCTTCTTCATTCTCACCGTGACATCTTCTCTAGTACCTGCCATTCTGTGTACCTCTTCATTGCGGATTCAATCACCTAAACTGAGTCCGCATTGAAGAGAACTCCGAAAAGAATTAATTGATAAAGAAATATAAATTTTCATCCAAGTCAACTATTAGTAAAAAAGTAAATAAAAAAATCTCCAATGTGCGGTGACTCCATTTATATTTTTAACGAGACTTTCATACTATAGCAATAAAATGGAGGGATCATTTGACAAGTTGGAGTTCTCATTAGCGACGTTTAATGAATGCGGTTTCGCGAAAAGGGCAAAAAGTGGAGGTTATTTTGTTGTATAAATATTTAAAAATATATATTTTTTGTATTGTGTAATGCTTAAATAAATAAATAGCTCGAGTGTCTCTTGAGAAAAAAGATGAAACTGCAGAATTGCGGATTGCTAAAATATTTTTCTAGGTTCATAATGAATATTTTTTAAAAACAGCTTCAACCTTTTTCCCGCTGTCCGTCCGAATTGGAGAACTTGCGTAAAAAAATAATTGCGTTTACAGAGAGAACGTCTTCTTCCTCAATATTTTTTAAAAGCATTTTCTAATAATTATATATGTTAAGAGCGGCGTTGAGTTCCGCCACACAACACGCAATGCCTCCAGAACTTGGCGGAAAGTGGGGAACGGAGTATCTTAACACTCAGGTTCCTTCTGCCTACCCTGCTGTGTGCGGGATACAGCGTGAAGTTGAATTTGTTAAGGGGCACAAGTGTGCGACTGTATACGCGACTATTGGGGGTTCAATTTTCACAGGGGAATCAAAACCAAGAGGAAATATTTTTATTTTCTCGTTCTGGTAACGAGGCAAAGCGAGACATGAGTGAGCTCTGATGGTTTGAGTGGTTTTCCAAAGTAGGGAACGGAAGTGTCTTAATGGGGATAGGAGTGGTTTAACACGTTGTTCCCAGGTTCCTTATGCCTAGAAAATATATTAAGTAAGAAAAATAGTAAATATAAGCAGATATATAACTTAACGATACTGCTAAATTTAATCCACAAGACAGTCGTAACTTTAAATTCCATACAGTTTTACTTAAATCTTTCAAGATCAAAGGGATAAATGGAGTGTATCATCATTATTCTCTCTAGCTTTGAAGAGAAAAAGATATAAAAAAAAATATTTTTCATACTAAAGCCTTTCACTCCCGGACTTAAACCGCGGTTAGTAATCCCTCAGCACCTGGTTCCTTTGAAAAATCATTAAAACGGTCGCTCTAAAATGGGAAGCACTTAATTCTCAGTGTCGGCTAGATTCTGCCGCGGCTCCGCGGGAAGTCGACTTGCGCTTCATTATAAATGTACTTTGATGTGCGAAAAAAACGCCGTCGCGGGGACACGACGAGTGGATACGTCTCGACTCTTGAGTTCTAAAATATTGTTTTTAACTATTTATTCTTTCAATAAAAATATGTGTAAAAGTATATAATGTTAAAATAAAATCAAATAAATAAATCAGCTTCACGCTGTATCCCGCACACTGCAGGGTAGGCAGAGGGAACCTAGTGTTAAGACACTCCGTTCCCCACTTTCTGCCGAATTCTGGAGGCGTTGCGTGTTGAGTGGCAGTATAATGTTAAAAATATGGTATTATTGTTTTCTGCTTCTTAAGTTGACGTTTTATCCTGCACATAGTAGGGTAGGCGGAGGGAATTCTGGATACAAGCGGCGGTTTGGCTTGTTACCAGAGTGAGGAAATGAAAATATTAAATATTTCGTTTCCCCGAGTGGAATTGAACCCACAACCTTTCACGTTTCGCGATAGACCTGCAGACGTACAACAAAGTGATCTTAATGACGAGTTCTGTTTTCCATTTGAGGTACGCAACGCTAAAATGTAAAAACGCTAAAATGTGTTTTTTAAAGCTGTTTCTTTGTAAAACTAAAACAAAGAAACAGCGACTTAGTTTCAAAAAAAAATAAACTGAGAAATTTTGCTTCAACAAAATATAATTATCAATACAAGGGTTTAGTTAAAACATAATTACTTTTAGTACATCGTTATTTTTAAACCCATTCAACATTTCGTAGATCCACAGCGGGAGCGGTGACGCTGTAATCCGGCGCGAGACCACCGAGATGAAGTTCATATTATATATTAATTTCGTACTTCCCATCGCTCTAATGTAAGTTAAAATTAAATTTGACAAATCCATCAAATTGAAATTTAAAGCTTTACTAACTATTTTATAATATAGTATTAGATGGTAGGTAGTAGATAATAAGACTAGGCTTTTTTATAATATGAAACTGTTGAACGTATTAACGAAATTTGATAGTAATCTTTTTGAGTCCCTCTAGGGGTAATTCATTTTATGATCGTTACCTTGGTCAGCTGAGCTCCACTTAGTAGTGGTGGAGAGACATCTAAGCACTAGCTTCTTTCTTTTAGTACGGTAGGCAGGGGGAACTAAGACCTAGGGGACCTAGTTTTAAGACAAAGGTTCCCATTAAGACACTTCCGTTCCCCAATTTTTCTTCGAATTATGGAGTTATTGCGTGCCGAGTGGCGAAATTCAACACCACGATTTACCGCATTACCAAAGCGAGGAAATGAAAATGTTAAATTTATCGTGTCTTGGGAATTGAACTCACAACCTGTGGTATTTACAATTACATGCATGTACCCCTGAGCTACGACGAGCTCACCTAACATTGTGAAGTAATTTTTTTATATATACTTAACGAAGGCTTTAACAGAAAAAATGAGCATTGGATAAAATTATTAATCCCTATATATTTCTGTTTAGAATATAGAATTTAATATTTGCTCTTTTGACACGCCAAATGCGCAGCGTTAAGTTCCGCCACTCAACACGCAATGCCTCGGGCGGCAGAAAGTGGGGAACGGAGTGTCCCAATACTAGGTTCCCTCTGGCGACCCTGGTACCAACTGGGTATATTATTATTGTTATATAGCTCTAAGTGGACCCGCTGTCACGACTAGTATAAAATATCCTGTGACAATGCATATTCATGGTAACTTTTTGAAGAATATAAAATCAGGTGGATTTTGTAAATATTCATAGCGCCCTTTGTCTCGCCGACGACGGATCGTAGTGGAAACTTCTTCAACAATTTGTTCAGATTTGTCAAAATTAACTTTGGAAATAGTCTCTATTATTTATATTATTATTATGGTTTTTGTTTTATTATTTATTCTTAGCTTCTAGCTGCATCCCACATATAGCAGGCTAGGCAGAGGGAGCTTAATGTCAAAACACTCTATTCTCCACTTTCCCATGAATTTTTGAGGAATGCTGTGTTAAGTGGCGGAACTCAAAGCCGCACAACCTTGTTACCAAAGCGAAGAACTAAAAATATTAATAAATAATAATTCATAACCCCAAGTGAGGATCGAATCCGCAGCCATCGCGTTTCAGTCACAGGTTTGTGCTATAGCGACACGACAACTTCAACTAAACTATACTAAACTATATATAAATCAATTTAAACCAGCCTTCGAGTAACAAATCTTACTTAGGGCATCCCTTCTATTAGGACCTTACCCAAATATCCAAAATATTGATAGATACAATAAAAGTTACCTCGCACCGGCAAAATACCTCGTGGGAAATCTCAGAACACTATTTATTTACGCAAAACTCACATTAAAATACAGTGCGTTTGGTGCTGACCGACCCATAGAGCTTATTTCTAATATTAAAAGCTTTGGCATCTCCTTAGAAAGGCCATTTATTTGAAAGTAAATTTTAGTTTGTGAATTTATTGAATTCTTAACTGTATATTATATACAGTTAAGAATTCAATTTTTATAAAATTTATGTGACCTAATATTGTTAGAAATTGATAATAAAAAAACTTTGAACTTTGAGGCCTTGATAACCCAGTGGCTCAGCGTCAGGCTATAAACGCGACGTTTGTGCGTTCAAAAAAATAAACAAATATCCTTCAAAGTCCTTCAAATTAGAAACATTATAAATTGTTCCCAAGCAATATGATTATACATTAAATTACATACATATATTAGCTAAAAACGTACTATTATTAACTTTCAAGTCAATTTTAAGTTGAAAACTCAAATGTCACGTTGATGAGGGTCATATCTAGTAAAGATTAGTCTCAGCGTGTCACATCTATTAATATTACGTGATAGTAATATTTATTGTCTATAGACTTTTTTTTATTATAGGAGCAGCAAAGGGAACCTGGGAATCTAATGCTATGATATTATGTTCCCATTAAGACGTTTCAGTTCCAAATATTCCTCTGATTTTCCGACGCATTGCGTGTTGAGTGGAGGAACGCCGTGTTTTGTCTCGTTACCAGAGCGACGAAATGAAAATATTTTTTTTCTTTCTCTCAAGTGGGAAACGAACCCACAATATTGTGTTTTTGCTTGTGTAATGTTTGTGCCCCTGCGCTACAACGGCCTCATGTTGTAATTGTTATTTATTACGCGCTGGCTGTTGTCTTCACACATCGTTTCTAAAAAGTTATAGTAAATATAATGTTATTATGTAAAAACGGTTAAGTATAACCTTAGTTCTAAGGATCATTATATCAATTGTAATGTTATAATTAATATTAAGAATATTAAATAATAATAAGATAAAATGGATACGGACCAAGTTACTGTAATATTAAGAAAAAATAAAAAAAAACTAAAAAATTATTAAAAATTAATATATTTTTTTAATTAGGTTTTTCATCCATCCTGTAATTGTCACTTCCTCGCTAGGGCGAATTTCGCCACGTTCTATATTGACAGGGGTCGGCTCGTGACTGTTGCCGTGATTTGTTGCCGTAAACTGTCATACAGTCAATATATACGGCTAATTTTAAACGTTGATCTCGATTTGAAGTCTAAATTTTATGTGTGACATGGATTTTTGTTTAAATATATATTTTGTTTAGTTTCATGCTAACACTTTTCGCCCAATTTTCTGTAGACCGTCGTGCTGTCTGTCTTGTATGCTTACAGTGCTTGTGCAGTGTACTTGAATTAATTTTTTTTTCATTCTTCTAAGCGAAAATCAAACCCACAACCATCGCCTTTCTCGTCAGACGCCGTGCGAAGAAAGAAATTTTGGTAAAAAAATGTTTAATGTTTTTTCTTAAGACATTTTTCAAATTAATTGAATTAAGTGACAGCGTTGTTTTTATTCGTTTTTCTTTAAATTTGTGTATTGTTTTGATGCCGATTGTTTATGTTTCTCTTAATAAATTTAGTAGTTGCATTATTCGAAAAAAAACAATTTATAATTAAAATTATCTTTAAATTAGAATTCATTCTATATATAATTTAATTTTTTAGGTTCACGTATCCTACACAGAGCAGGGTAATGAAAAGAAGGGAACCTAGTGAATGCTACTATCTTACCAAAGCGAGGAAATAAACATTTTTCTCGTGTAAGTGGGAATCGAACCCACAGCCTGCCACGATTGACCTCATATATGATTTAGAGTAGTCGTAAATACAGGTTACATTATCTGCTGACAAAACCCATTACTAAAGCGTTAAAAACCATTTGATAAGCTGAAAGCCTTAACATTTTTCTACTGAAAGAGCTAAGCGTATCTAAGCATTAACAGCGTTTCAGGGACAATTTTGGCCTAATAAAATAAATAAATAAAAACGATCGTTTGTAGAAATACCGCATTCAAATTACTATGCTGAACATTTTCTTATCATAATGACCTACGCCTTTTGGTAGCCCTTGTTGCCTTTACCTAAACTCTGATCTGGATTGATCCGGTTTTTTGTAAAGATTTTTTTTAAGAAAAGGCCTCGTTATTATAAAATCAACTTTAGTGCTTTAGATATAAAGTCTAAAACACTTTGGTAGTGGACTAGTTGATGATGAAATTTAAAACGGTTGCCTGTTTTTCACGTAATGTTCTTTATCTATTCTATGAGTTTTGCAGTTAAATTGCTATTTTATTATTGTGGACATTTTTTTTTATATTTTCAGTAGATTTTTTTGTAATTTATTTTATTAATGACTTTTACTTTGTATTAATATTTTGTTAGAAAGTGCCCTAGGATTTGGACTTTCCTTTGCCTACATTATAATCACTGCGCCGCAACATCCTCAACTACGTTTGTTTCCCGGAAAAATTAACATAATTTAAATATAAATATTTCAAATTGGTAATTCATATCCAATCTTTACACGCAATGTTTAATTTATGTTTATAATGTAATTAATATCATAAGTTAGCTTTTACTTCTGACTTAACCCGTGTGGTCTAATATTCCACTATTCGACTTAAAAATAATTTTTAATAACTTACCGAGATAGGTGCGTGCAACCAAACATACTCTTTTGTTTTACAACATTAATAATATAGATAAACATTATTAGCTAGTGGTAAATCCCAAAATTTACCTTTATAAATATTATTCTTTATACTGAATTAAATAATATATTATACGAGAGCACCCCTACCCTATTTCTCCGCTTTGTTTTATCGTTTTTACCCCATTTTAGGGTTAATTTGGGGTTTACCCGTTCCTGGCATATTTTATAGCTCAATTTCAACTTGTTCAAATTATAGCTTTGAATTTGTAATGGCTGTTTCATATGTGATATAAAATACTGAAAACGGTGTAAATATACGATGTATATGTAAATTTAAAGTTTTCCTGTTTATTTTTGTTTCTATATTTAATAGAATTTGTTGGTTTATTTCACAATATTTTGCAGTGGGATGGCGTGGCCTTAAAACAATGGTTGTGGATTTGATTCTTACTCGAGGGAATGATTAGATTTAATATAAATCATTTGCATTTACCCGCTCTGGTAGACAAACTAATAATTAATACTAGGTCCCCAGGTTTTGCTCTCCCTGGGTTCCCAGGTTCGGCCAATCAACACGGAATGTTTGGAATATAGAGCGTTATATGGGAAATGGAGTGGCTTAACACTAGATCCCCTTTGCCTACCGTCTTATGCGAGGAAAGTGTGAAAAATTGCGCGTTAAGTATGGAAAAAAAACATGCTACGTTTTTGTTGAATTTTAGTTTTGTTACAGATTGATTTTATTTAATATTTACACAAACCCCTAGGTTGAGGCTTGTCTGTCACTGTCTAATCACGTATTTTCCACATTTTTTGTGACGTAATTGTATTTAAAAAAAAATTGCTAAATGTGTCCATGTATTCGCATAATAATATTTAAAAACTTTAATTGTGTTTTTTGGAATATTTCAGAGACTACAAATACACCATTGTTGCACCAAATAAGCGATATAATACATTATTTCTTTCACCCCTTTTAGAAAACTTTTTCTAAGCTGTTTCGTGCTGCCAAATATCAACGCTGCAATTACCTCCTACTCTGATATATCTAGGGTGAAATAAAAAAACATATAATAATATTTTCTCTTTTTCTATTTTCACGGAGTATTTCTGTTGTATGTAGGCAGAGGGAATACGGGAACCTAGTGTTAAAACACTCCAGGTCTATTAAGGCACTTCCATTCCCCATTTTACGCCAATTTCTAGAAGCATTGTGTGTTGTTGGGAACTCAACACCTTGTTTTCCTCGTGACCAGAGCGAGGAAATGAAAAAGTTAAAAATATAATTTTGTCGAATGGGAATCGAACCCACAACCTGTCGCGCACGCTTGTATCCCTGAGCCACGAGTGGCCTCAATAGTTTTTTCCGTCTATATTTCTAATTTAAATTTTCTATTATTGAGAACAGATAGCAGATTGAACATGATGGTCTTTCATATTCAATATATAGATTTGTAATAAATATAATATCGTTTGCTGGATTTTCTATTTCCATAGGAATTTGAATAAATTATCTCATACTTGCTAGTATGCCAAGTTCCAATCTCGTAATCAGTAGCATAATAGTTTTATATAACAATAATTTCATATGATATAGGTATAAATTATATTTTTTAGTCTAGACACTCCTTTGGCACCAAATAAAAGCTGTGGGGAAAGGATAAATTATATACAAATATTATTATATTTTAATAATATATATTTATTTTTTATTTAAAAAAAGCACGAAATTTTTACTTTTAGGATATTAAATAAAACAAAATGTGTCAAAGATGAATTTTATTCTAATTAAATTTAAGTGGAAACATGAATTATTATAACACGAATCTAAAGAAGGAAACGCTATTATAACCTTAATTACCAAATACTTATTTAAAAATA